>RSEH01000327.1:0-46054 GCA_006503475.1 Stentor roeselii
TATGATCTAATGAAAATAAAAATGATGTGAATATTTTTTTTATTTTAGATTGAAGGTATTAGTCTGTTATAATTTATAGAGCACCTTAAAAAATATCTTATGAGAAATGCTCTTATAGTTTATTTTCATGTAAATCCTAGTGAAACCAAATCAATAGATTCCAAGAAAGAATTTGTGTCAATACTTCAAATTCTAAAGTAAATGCCTGATTGAGACTTTTCGTGATATTTTTAGCTATTTTAAATTATTTCAAAATTATTTTCATTGATTTCTCAAACTCTTTGTTAATTATTACACAATATTTTTAGTATTTGAAATTTTATATTTAAAATTAATTTATAGTTAATCTTTATGCTAGATACTCTATAATTGATATTTAATTCATAAGATGGTACTTTAAATCGAAACATAAACAATTAAATTATAAATGGCTTCAATTCATTTTTATTTATGGTCATTTATCAAAGAAATAGTATCACTAAATTTATACCTTCTTCGAGATTTAGCATTTCTTTATATAGATACTTGTCGATTCATTGATAAATTTAACCTTTTTTATATTCATCAACCCTTAAAGGCAATCATTCAATCATAAATAAAGTCTCAGGCATAACAAGAACAATAATTTTATGCATGCAAACAATGATCTTTTAACCTTATAAAAACTTTTAATTTTGAATAAGTCTGAAAAATCCAATGAAAAATTTATCATCTAAACAATATTTCTATAGAAAGTTCCAGAATAGCGAAGAATCTTAGACTAGTCTCTTATGAAGATCAAAATAAAAACAGCAAAAGATTTTTAGAATTAGGAAGCTTTGGACTATGCGTAAAACCATAATTTTCAGCATGCTGACTAAAGATCAAAGCCTAGAAATCTTATAATATCGAAAACAAAGAAAGACTGCAAATTTCATTTCAATTACTGAGTTCTATTAAATCAAGTAATTTCTAGTCTTACTTGGTGATTGCTAAAGAATTAAAGAACCACAAGTCTGTGAAAAGGAAGAACAATTAACAATGAATCTTTTTGCTAAGCCTGCTCATCTACTTGTCTAATTCAATCAATGTTTATGATTTGAACATCTAGCTCAGAATTTATTGAATTAGTTGAATTAAAATCGCTGAATTTTCTTAGAATTGTATTCTTTTGAAATTTTGAATAAAACTATAAACAGATAAGTAAAGTTTCAATAATGAATTTATTTTATTTATCACTTAGAATAATCATATCTGAAATCAGAACAGAATCAGAGTTAATTCAAAAAGAAAATGATAATTATTTCACTATTGGAATCAAAAAGAGTGAATTTATTTATTATTCAAGATTTTTCGTCGTCTAATTAATTATGTCGGTTGTAAATAATAGTAGATAGTTTTAGTTATAATTTGGATTTCGAATCCCAGTCAAATAACTCAAGATTGAAACGATAACTAAAGTTAAAACTTAAATTATTATTATTACTCAAAATCATTTAATAAAACAATCAATTTCCTATGAATATTAAAAACTATATAAATAATCATCTTTTTATCACTAGTGCAACAGTAAATCTATTCATTCTGAAGCTCCCTGTAGCCCAAGGTGGTCATATTATCACTTGAATTTCAGAAAGAGAAAATCAAAATCAGAATGAAACCTAAAATCTATTGAATAAATTATGATTTTAATTTGAGAGAATGAAACCTAAAATCTATTGAAATAATATTTCACTTTAAGTTCAAAGAAAGAAAATAACATCAGAATGAACTTAAAACCTATTGAAATATTAAACTGGTGTTAAGAGCTACTTTTGATATTTAAAACTTTATCAACCATATTCACAAGAATCATTTCGTAATTATAATTTTGAATAATATCTCAATTTATTAAACACTCACACCTTAAAGTAAATATAAATGATATTTGGTTTAGACTCAGATTTTATCATAGGAACATGCACTCATCCCTTTGTTCTTTCACAAGGAGAGGATTTCATTAAGCTATTACTGTATTCGTTAAGACATTCAACTCTTATGTTGATTATTCAAATCTTTTAGGTTAATTTCAGCTAAATATTGATAGGTAGGATGTATTATCAAGATTTTCTAATGATGATTTCTAATCCTTTACAATTGAAAAGTTTAAATTTCAATGCTAATCAAATAGTCACTATTTGGTAAATTCCTAAACATAAATTATTCCCTTCAGTCCTCATCCCTAATAAGAGATAGTTCTTTTCTTAAATATTTGACTTACCATCTCAAGCTATTCCAAGATTTTCTTGAAACTTGTTCAGATTCTCAAAAATATTTGAAAAGTAAATCATCTTGAAAGTCGTAATATTATTGGCTATGGAGTATTCGAGAACGGTGGAAAATTGTAAAAGGAATTCTATCCTAATTATCAGAATCAAGACCCCAGATGATACTTCAGACTACGAAGAAACTTTGGATTCAGATAAAAACCTTGATTTTCTTCATGTAGACTACAAATCCAGACGGAGAAGTCAGTCTGAGAATGTCAAGGATAAGATTAAGTTTAAGATCTCGACTCACATCACTGAATATTTAAGCAAGAACACTTCTGGTCCTTTTCAGAAGCCATCTGAAATTTTATCGACTGGAACAACGGAAGAAGAAGAGCTTCAAGCCTACAAAAAAAAGATTAAAAAAGCGAAAAGAAATTCTTATCGTATGGCTTGCTCGTCTGCATGCCTAATTCAGTGAAAATTTAGATAGTTTAAAAAATATAACGCAAATGTAGCTGGTTCAAGTAAATTTTTAATGGAACTTTAGTTTACTGCTAACTTTTATGTGATATTTAATATGAATTTCTGCATGGTTTGAAAGGATTTAGGTTGATTTAAGCTTGTTTTGAGGTCTTATTTAGAGACTTGCATTAGATAATGAATTTAATGGTAGTATTAAGTAATCACTTTGCTTGAAATATATTAGTTTCGCTTATTTTAAAGAATTTCTGATGATATTTTGTGAATATTCATGAGTATGATTAAAAAGGCAAGCTTATAGAAATTTTTGCTCTTGGAGATCATTTAGAGAGATTTAGGATCAAAATTATAGAAATTATTTCTTAAACCCCAAAATATTCTTGTATATTATCTTCAGTTGTAAGAATTCAATCTAGTTTTGATCATGGATTTTACAGAAATAGGATTATCTTTCCATCTATCATATTTAAAAAATAGCTAAGCAATGATTACTTAATACAATATAATTTACGCCAATATGAATGATGCGATTTGCTATAAGTTCTCTGTTAATTCCAAATTTTGGCATATTTTTTATTTTAATCTTCAATATTTCTTCAAGTATCTCACCAGCCAATCTCTTAATTACCAAAAACCAAATGTATTCTTTTTATTGTCATCTGACCAAATAAAATCTAATTGAACTTAGTTTATATAAGGAAATTCTAGACCATTCTAATAAGTAATGGATACAAATACATGCAAATCAGCCGAGACCTTCCGCCGGCAGTTTATCATAACGATTACTTCAGAAGCAGGTAGTGAAAGTTCATTCTTAGATAGCTCGAATAATCCAAAGAATTCTCCTGAGACACTCTCAATCCCCTTAAGGTCTCGATATCGTTCTCATCAAGAATTTGCGAGAAAAAAATGCAAGGTTGCTGCTCAGATAGCAAAATTTTTAAGTGAAAATCGATTGAATTCTGAATCAAATTCAATTTCAAAGCTTAAACCTTCTATAGAAGGTACTTCCGACGAAAAAATTATTGATACATTGGTGAAGGATGCTAAGAAAAAATCGAAGAAAAGTGAATGTGGTAACTGTTCAAAGATTTGCAAAATCTTTTAGTTAAGTTTTGGTTAGAATTTTAAAATTGTTTTGTAACGCATAGAATAACGTAGTATGTAAATATTGTTTAAATGTAATCTCTGCTCTATGTTTAACCTGTTTTCATCACTCTCTAATCAGTCAAGCCTGATTGATTCTACATCTCATGAATACACCTCCCTTTACCCTAAAGTTGAATAATTAATTACTTTAAGAAATCAGATTTGAAAATGTATAATTGAACTATCCTAAGTGAACATATCAGATTTTTCATTTCGCTAAAACAAAGATTAATCTTAAAGAAAATTAGTTTGAATTAAGATTCAGATCAAAATCACATTAACCAGATAAATATAAGCAAACTCATATAAAAGAAATTCAGATCTATAAATATTCTGAAATCATACAAGATGCATCATCATAACATGTGAATTACACTAATTAATTAAACCATATGTAAAACCCGTTCATAAATTCTAACTATATTCAACAAATCCGCCATCTAAAAAAATCAACCCAGTTTAAAACAATCATGCAAAAATGAACATATATAAAACCATTTAACTCTCCATTCTACCCAAAAGATTAATTAAAAATCCAAAATAATCCATAATCCAATCTCCATCCCTAAATCAACCGAAACCCGTATCCACAAAGATAACCTAAATATTCCACAACCGAAAAAAATGTTGCCAAATCTAATAATGGGAAATTGCTGCACCAGTTCAAAACAAGACTACAAAAGCCGTATTTTCACTAAAACCATAACAATCGACGTGAAAACATCTCTAGCTTCCGAAAAGTTGAAGTTCACAATGACAAGTGCTTTAAAAGCAGGAACATCTCTATTTTCCTCTTCAAATCTTGACCTCAAATCAACTTTCTGCGTTTTACCAGGTCAAGACCCTCGAGGTCTAATCTCCAAAGTCTGTCAAGACCAGCTTTTCACAGAGCGAAAGTCAGAAGCCTTGCTGACAGGAGTATTTGACGGCCACGGTAAAAACGGGCAGCAAGTTGTAAACTTTTGCACTGAATTCATGCGAAGTTACTTCCTTAAAAACGACTTCCAAGATTCAGTTCAAACAAGTCTCACTTCCATGATAGAAGAATGCGACAAGGCATTACTTCAAGAGTCAAAAATAAACTGCAGTACATCAGGGACTACTGCAGTTTTGGTATTATTCACTAATCATGGAATTTGGACTTGCAGTGTTGGAGACTCTAGAGCTGTGCTTGGTACTCTTCCGAAGTATATGAAAATCGTTGAAATAATTGAGAAGAGGACTGAAGAATATAAAGTTCCAGTTGTTCCTGCCAGGGTGTTAAAAGCCGTTCAAATGACCTTGGATCAGAAACCGAATATTTCTTATGAATTGGAAAGGATTAAGAAAAGTGGAGGAGTCGTCTCGCAGGCGATGAACTCGGAAGGGAAAAAAATTGGACCTTATCGTATTTGGAAACCGGAGACTCAGATACCGGGACTTGCTATGTCTAGGTCTTTAGGAGACTCGATTGCTAAGAAACTTGGAGTGATTTCGAAACCGATTCTTTATTATTTTGAGATTTGTACTGTGAGGGATTTGTTTGTTGTTATTGCTACTGATGGAGTTTGGGATGTGATGGATAATCAAGAAGTCTGCAACTTTGTAGACAAATATAAAGAACTCTGTGTCGACATCTCTGTAAAAGATAAACCTAATGTCTCTGAAAGCAACTCTTGTGTTGCTGAGTTTTTGTGTGAAGAAGCCAGGTACCGTTGGCTCGGTATCTGCAAAAATGAAGATGTCCCGATTGATGATATCTCTGCACTTGTCGTAGAAATCAAACCAAAAAAACACTTTGTCACACCTTCTATGAAGCGCAAAGGAATCACTAATGAACAGATACTTGAACCTTTGGCAGATACTCAGGAAATTATCATTGGTGAAAGGTTTGACTTGAAAAGAGGGTCGAACGCTGTGATACTAGAAGACAGTGGAGAAGACCAGGATGAATAATAATAAGCTTAAGTTACCTAGTTTTTTCACATCTCATAATCAAACTTATCCAACTCAATCTCCCTTGTCAAAGTTTTGATCTCATCAGTCGCTTTCAAGTTAAAGTTCTTCAAACCTCTAACCAACCCTTCAATATCAGAGCAGTCTTCATGGCTAAGCAAGTTTTTATCATCTATTTTCTCAACAAAAGGTCTTTTAAACAATTTTTTCCTCGGAAAATGCGGAATTTCTTCTTTCTGAGACCGTTCACATAATTTAATCTCTCTCTTCAGCGCCTAATTTTCCATTACGCTATTTTCTTTACTTAAATTCGCACTATAATTCTTAAGTTTCTCAATTTTTTTCTTAGATTTCTTCAAAAGTTTTTCCTTTTTTACCTTAGAAGGGCTGAACTTATAAGCTTGTCCTCTAAGTTTTTTCGCATCAGCTAAAATAGACATGATAAGATGAATATTTTCCTCAATTTCCTCTTTGTTGGTAGGGTCAATAAGTTCTTCCAACTCATCAGAATTGAGTTCAGGCCTCCATCCAGTCAAATTAGTGCTAGGTTTAGTAGAATGCATATACCAATTATATTTAAATAAATAAGAAAGACTCTAAAAACCTCCTGTTAACTAATAAATATGAGTAAAAAGACTGAATGCGTAAAAGTCGCTGTCCGTTGTCGACCGATGTCAAAAGATGAACTCAGGGACAACCGTGCTTGTGTGGTCCTCGTCGACTCAAACCGCGGTGAGATTTCAGTTCACAACTCAAAAGCAGAAGTAGCAGAAGCTCCGAAGACCTTCACATATGACTGCACCTACGGCCCTGACTCTATTCAAGAACAGGTCTACACAGACACTGGATACCCAATCGTTGAAAGTTGCATTCAAGGCTACAACGGGACGATTTTCGCCTATGGACAGACAGGCACAGGGAAGACTTTTACCATGGAAGGCGAAGAGACTCCTCATGAGAAGCGAGGAATTATTCCCAGGTCCTTCGAGCAGATTTTTTACGCAGTCGAGCAGAACCCTGAGACTGAATTTTTGATCCGGGTGTCATTTTTAGAGATTTACAATGAAGAAATTCATGACTTGCTCAGTAAAGACGCTGCTACTAAACTCGATGTGAAGGAAAAGGCGGATACTGGGTTTTACGTGAAGGACTTGAAGTTGAACATTGTGAAAAGTATCGACGAGATGAAAGAAATCATGCTCAGTGGAAGGAAAAATCGTCATACAGGGCAAACTGCGATGAACAGGGACTCGTCAAGGTCCCACTCGATCTTTTCAATAGTAATAGAAAGAAGTGAAAAAGGACCTGATGGCATGAATCACATCAGAGCTGGAAAGCTGAACCTCGTCGACTTGGCAGGCAGCGAAAGGCAAAGCAAGACCCAAGCTGTCGGCGACAGACTCAAAGAAGCTACAAATATCAACAAAAGTTTACTTACTCTAGGAAACGTCATCTCCGCTCTTGTTGATGGAACCTCCACCCATATTCCTTATCGAGACTCAAAACTCACCAAGTTACTCGCAGATTCACTTGGAGGCAATACCAAAACTCTCATGATCGCTAATGTCGGCCCTGCTGACTGGAACTACGACGAAACAATCACAACTCTTCGATATGCGAACCGAGCGAAAAACATTCAAAATAAACCGAAAATCAATGAAGACCCGAAAGATGCCCTTCTTAGAGAGTACCAAGATGAAATCGCTAAACTTAGAGCACAACTCGAATTTCAAGGCGGAGGAGGACCTGCTCCTTTTGGAATGGGGGCACCGGTACCTGGCCTTTCTCAAGTCATTCAAGTTGAAAAAAAAGTTTATGTTGAGGACCAGCAGAAGATTAAAGAACTTGAAGAAAAACTTGAAGCTGAAAAAAATGCAATTGAAAAAAATGCGGAAGATGAAATAAAGAAAATTGAAGCACAGAGAAATTTAGCGGAAGATGAAAAAAAAAGACTTATTGAGAAATTAAGGAAACAGGAAGATCATCAGAAGAAAGCAAAGGAAAAACAACAGAGATTGGTGAAGAAACTTAAACAAATGGAAGATAAACTTGCTGTTGGACCACAGATCATGGAACAGGCAGTTAGACAAGAGCAAGAACTACAGAAAGCTAATCAAGAACTAGAAAGTAAAAGACGCCAAGAACGAGAAATCTCCAGAAAACTCAAAGAAAAAGAAGAGGAACAAAACATGTTAGAACAAAGATATTCCAGTAAACAAGAAGAAATCGAAGCAAAAAACAAGAAACTAAAAAAAATCGCGAAAAAGGTCCAAGACGCTGATCAAGAAATAAAAGACATGCAAAATGACTTCCGCAAGGAAAAAGAAGATATGTTCGATACTATCAAAGTCCTCACCCAACAGTTAAAACTAAAAAGTTTACTTATCGAACATTTTGTACCTAAAGAAGAAGTTGATAAAATTGAAAGAAGAGCCGTTTGGGATGAAGACGAAGATGAGTGGGTGTTAAAAGAAATACGCATCAGTAAAAACGTTCAGGGAAAAAGACCTTCTTCAGCAGTGGGTCTTAAGCAGCCTACTTCTGAATATGCGAGAATCGCTCAAGGCTTGGGTGACACGAATACTCGCTTTCGTCATGATAATATCTTGAATTTGGACTTGGACTTACCTGAAAGAACCACTGAGGACTATAATGGATTTATTTCTGGGAAGATTAAAAATATGATCAATTCACTCATTAATGATATTGATGATGATGCCTCTTTTGTACCTATTGAAAGTTATCCGCATATTGATGAACAAGAAAGAGCTAAACCTGCTGGAGCTAGACCTGGAAGTGCAAGACGACCGGGGACTGCAAATAAGAGAGCGAGTGATAGGCCACCTTCTCAGAAGGGGAGAAAATAAGGTAGATTTAAAGATATTTGCTTGAATTTTTTATTATTCTCTTCTAACCCTTAATAAATCATTAAAAACTCTCTTCACCAATCTTCTTAATTTTAACACTTTTTCAATTATTTTCATAAATCATCAAAATTTCTCCTTTTCTCTAAACCTTATCTTTCTTCATTCAAGCCTTCTCTTAAATCTCTTCTCAATAAATCTTCTTTTTACCACAAAAACCTGCCTTCATTAAAAACCTGTCTTTATTCCTTTTTCATTGAAAAGATTCTATCAATTACTTCCTTTAACGATTTCCATCTTTCAACTATCTCATAATGATCCAACAATTCGGCGAAAGTTTAGAATCGCGATGGTACCGAGAACATTCAATCAAAGCTCATAGAAGACATTTGCGTGAAATCTCTCTTCGCTCTAAAAGCACTATTCGATCACCTGGACAGACTAAACTTGTTAAACTTAGAAAACTTTCGCAGGAACTTGATAAACAACGTGAAATCGAACGTGAAAATTTCTTGTTGTTTCTTAGGCTTAACTCGATTAAAGAACGGAAAATTAGTCCTCGAGAGTCTTATGGGCCCAGATCTTTGAATATCTCGAATAGACGGAAAGATGCTGAAAGGATTATGAATGAAAACTATAGTTATGTCAAAAGGTTTATTGAAATGCCTTCTTTTGTCAGTGCTGAAAGACATCAAAAAGACTTCGAACTCCAACAAAACTACAAAAAAACAATATCCAAAGCAAATCTCCACCAAAGACTAGTAAAACTTTCCTCATTCGTAGCAAAGCCAGGTCTTTTACCCCCATTAGAAATCAGCATAAGTGAAAGCGAGGCAAAAGTCCGTTCTCAAAACGAGTCAAAACTCGAAACCTCAGACGAAAAAGATGAAAAAAGTGTAAAAAGCTTAAAATCAGAAAAAACCACTCAAATCGATAAAACCCTTAAAAAACCTCAAAACCCTTCAAAACTCGTCGACGTGCAAGAAACTCAATTTCTGTCAAACCTTCCAAGTGATCGAATGGAAAACTACGAAGACGAGCATTTCGAAGTCGACGATTCCATCAAACTGGAAGAAAAGAATTCAATTGAAGAGCCTTTAGACCCACGATCAGCTTCAAAGTCTGAAAAGTCAAGAAATCCATCAGAAAACAATGAAAATCCAGAAGAAACTATTGAGAAAAAAGAAGTAAAACCGTTAAATCCAAATAAAAAGAATGAGGAAGACCTGGGAGGTTCAGCTGAATCTAATTAATAATAACGCCATCCATTAATAATTATTATGGGATGCTGCCAAAGCCGACCACTTCCAAATGATGGTGAAAAGGCGAACCCAGTAGGTAAAAGCGTTTCTTCGTTTAAAACAGATTCAAGTACCTCTCTTTTAAACTCTTCATCAGCTAATAACTTGATTCTTCTACTCAAGTCGCATTATGACTCAAAAGACTGGAATTTTTTAGTCTCTCAAATACCCAGCAAGCAAAAGATTCATGAAGTCAGTCCTAGTCCATCTTGGGTAAAAAGTCCTAAAACAATAGGATGTCTCTCTCTTGTCTTCTTAACAAAAGGGTGTAAAAAACACCCTGAAGAACTTTTACCTATTTTCGAAGAACTTCACCTTCTAATGTTTGAACTACTGAAAAATGGTTCTTCTGACTTCAGAGAACAATGCGTTTTATTTATTAATTACTTGACAGTTCTAGAAAAAGACTCCTTAAAGCAACTTCTTACAAATTCAAATATTTTCGAGATGTTAATTCCTTTATTTTACAGTGAAAAGTTCGAATTAAGGCACATTTGCGCAACAACCTGTTCAAGGATCTACAAAAACAACGAAAAAGGTCAATCCTTATTTATCTCTTCAGAAGGTGTTAAAGCCTTAATGCACATAATGTTATCAGGACCACTTCGAGGCAGGTTTTTTTCAAGACTAGTTCAATGTTTGATAGACCTTCTAACAACACCCAATCCTTTAAATTCCAAAATTTCTTCAGTCCTTCCTTACATCGACCAGTCCTTCATTCACGGTGTTGACGTTTCTTTAATGAACGACCCAGTACGAGAGAAGTTCTTCGAATTAATCTCTCTTCTTCATCATTCAACAAGTCCTTCCTAGCCTAATAAAATTATTGTATTCTAGTTAGCTACGACTTTGGTGTAAATCTTAAGCGACGCGTGAGGATCACCGACCAAAGCAATGGTCCCTCGTTGTTCCAGGTCTCTCAGGGCTCTTCTGGCTAGTGAAACTCCGATTTTTAGCTTGTCGGCGACGACGGCTGGAGTAATCACTCGGCTTTTCGCTGGAATCTCGTTTAGGATCTTGTCGAGGGTCTCTTGCTCGAAGTATACTGCGCTGTCCAGCTTGTCCTTTACTTTGGATTTCGACCACTTCTTTTTCTTACCTTTCGAATCACCCCCTGCGTTTTTAGGCTTTGAGAGAAGACTGACTTTCTTGCCTGAGTCTTTCTTCTTGTCGTCTGCCTTGCCTTTGGCCATTTATATTTAGACTTATTTGAGGTCGATTTTTATGGAAGGGTTTAGAGGGTTTTAGGGATCTTGATTGGTTTAGAGGATTGGGTTGGGGTTTTAGGGGTTTGAGGGGTTTTAGGGGTTTTAGGGAGTTTAGGGATTTAGGAAGGAATTTGGAGTGGTTTTGGAGGAGTGGATAATGGATTTGAGAATTATTTTAGGATGGGGATTTAGATGGTTGTTGAAGTATCAATAAGTGATTATTACAAATAATTGTACTACTTACTAATATCTCTTTATTCTATAATCAACTGCCCAGCCCAATACTCATATATTCTTATTACAATAAAATTACAATTTTTTATCTCATGAAAAAATCAGCATACTCATAAATCCACCTAAAACCTCCACATCCAAAATTTTCAAACCAATAAAATCTAATCCAAACATTAAGTTTAAATACTCTTAAATATCGGACTAAGTTTGTACCCCTTATTCAGGGTCTCATAAGCCAAGACTTCATACCCAAGCTGCTCAAAAGCCAAGAAAATCAAATTGAAATCTCCTTTAAATTCACTTAAATCAAAAGTACATGTTTGCGTATTCTTCGGAAAAATCAATGTATTTGTTCCTTTCTTCACAAAAGGGACCTGCAACCCAAAAAAATCAACCATTTCCTCAACACAAAAGTCTTTTTCCAAATTTTTTCTAATTTCCGAAACCGAATTTAAATCAAGTCCCCAAATTCCCAGTTGATCAAGTTCAAAGCAAAATTTATTCACAATTTTCTGATCAATGATATCAATTCCAATTGACTTGTAATAAAGAAGGACAGAGAAGAACTTTTGAGTTGTTTGAGAATAAATTATACTATTGATGCTATCCTCGTTGACTTCCTGATATTCAACAAAAGAGCCCATTTTTGCATGCATGTACAAAATTTTTATTTTCGTGTCGAGTACAACTTTTTTATTGGGACTGAAAAGCTCCTTGGCCATATTAAATAATTCAATGCAGGAAGGATTTGATTCGAAGTTAACGTCGCATGCACTGACAATGGCGTCGATGTGATAATCTCTTATTATTATATCTGGAGTTATGATATCAGTAAGCACCCTTCTGAAGATCTCTTTATTGCAAATCCCTCGAAGAGCTAAAGACTTCAAAATACTCACCTTTGACTCTAAATTTAATTTCAAGTAATTTTTCCCGATTTCCACGAAAATCGTCTTGTATAAACTCTGGTTTTTTATTGGAAATTTGCAGAAACTTTGGCAATAATTTACTAAAAATTTTGGAGTTATAAAGGTATCATCTTTTTTCGCCATTTTATTTGCTTGGTCAAAAATATGCTCGATGAATTTTTCGTTATTTTTATAAGTTTTGATCTTGAAGTCCGTTAAAAGTTCGAACATGTCTTCAACATGAAAGATGTAAAGTTTTCCAAATTTTTCAGTAAAGTAGTTAATGATTTTTTCTTCCATTTGTGGACTGATCCATTTGAGAGAAGCGATTGCTTGTATCATAAGAGAACATTCTTTATAGTCTAGTCTTGGCCAGATATAATTAAGCTGTTTATCACTTACTTCAGTTAACAAGTAATCATTTATGAACTCTTTCAACTCTTCATCTTTCACACTTGAACATAAGAACAAATAACTCTCAATTTCATTTAAGGCGATTTCTTGGTTTAACTTCAGGACTTTTTCAATCAATTCTTCGTCTTCCTTTTCAAATAGCTTTAACCATTTTAAAGTATTCAGCACTTTTACAGATTTTAACTCTGTGTCAGGAAGGGTCTTGATGTGATTCAATAATGCTCCGAAAAAGGGTTTGAAGTACTTATCAGCTTCCTTTGAATTTAAAATTTTAAAGAAAATTTCTGACTCGAACTCAAAAAAATCAGCATCAAAGACATTTCCATTTAAATCATTCAAGATTTTCGAAGATTCAACTATGTCTATCAGGGTGTTAGACTCTGAGATATTCGAAAGTAAGGCAAAGAGTTTTTGATCATCAGTCAAATTCGAGTTTTTCAAGATAAAAACAATAGCCCTTTGATGAAAATATTTCCCATTTGTTAAGAAGTCAGTTAAGTCATGGTTTGACAAGGTTTTAATTTGTTCCAGAAGCAAATTCTCCATACTTGAAGCTAAGGGCTTGAAATATCTCACAAGTATTGAAAAGTAGGAGTATTTATCTAATAAATGTTTAAAATTACTGAGATTTTCAATACATTTGTCTACCTCATCAGCCATGATAATTAGAGGTCTTTTAAACATGCCGAAATTTTCAAAGTTTTGAAGGATGTCAAGGATTTCATATAAATCTTCGGACTGGGTTTTAAACTTAAGTCTGTCTTTTTCTTACGTTTTTTCTGAAGCTTTTGAAATAAATTTTAAGTATCTTGTGTACATAGACTTCACATTTCTTGTACAGTTAAAAATTTTTAAAATTTCTGAAAATGGTTGATTTCTTAAAGAAATTTCGTGATCTATAGTGAATTCCAAAAAGTTTTCATTTTTATTCATATGGTATATGTTTATAGTAGCGAGGACATGGGAAAAGTTGATATTTCTGCTGTTTTTTAGATAATTTTCTACCATTTTTACGAAATCTTCAGGCAACTGCCCACAGATTGTAGCTAAGGATTCGACGGTCACTCCGATGTTTAGCCAGTTAAAGTCTTTTTGAGTGATTTTTTCACTTATGTTGCTATAAATGTATTTTTTTAAGGAGAAATTTATGTAAGACTGCTTTTTTTTTAGGATTTCTGCGATGTTGTAGTTGAGATGCATGAACTTTTGAGTTGACATCATTTGAAATGTCTCAGGAGGTAAATTGAAAATGTTTTTGAAGGAAAGCTGCTGGAAGTTTCTTTGAATTACTTCGCATTCGTTTATAATCTCGAAGATCCTGATTGAGTCGTTTAAAGGGTCCATTTCAATTTTGGTAGAAAGAAATATCAGAAACTTGTTTAAGATTCTTTCGGAGGTTTTGGAGATGTTGCCAATTCTAGTTAAAACTTGAACACAATCAATAATCGACTTGGCAGAATAGCTCTGAGACACCCTAAGTTCCATCAAATCAGCAGCTTCCTTAAAAAGTCTAAGATCCCTGACCCTAAAGTTAAAAAATGCAAGATTGATAAGCTGTGCAAGTTCATCCATATTAAGATACCCAGAATAAATCGTCTTCTTAAAAATCTGAGTAACTTCCCTTCTAGTCAAATGATTTTGACTCAAGTTTTTCGCCATCTCACAAAACTCCAACACAGAAATTTTCTTACTAGTCATCCTTGAATGGAGTTCAGAAAGACAACTCTGGGAAAAGCCCATGTCCGAAACAAGAAGTCTTGAATAACTGCTGAAGTCTTTACAAGTCTTCAGAAGAGACTCGTTTGACATGGAGTTGAGTGACGGGATCAACAAGGAAAAGTCTTTAGTCTCCAGTTCTGGATTCCTTGCCTGTTCGATCAGGTAGGGGGAAAGGTTCTGGTTTCTAGAAATGAAAGAGCGAAGAGGGGTTGAAAAATGAGATACAAATCTAGAAAGAACCTTCAGCATATTTACAATAAATCATGAATCATAAGCTGGAGACCTTAAAGACTAGCTTAGTTGATTCAAAGTGACTTTCAATGATTAATTATAAATTGATGGAAAGGAATAAAAGAAGACCTCTTCTACAAGTTTCACATTTTAACCATTCTTCAGATTCTAGTTTTTCTTCAACTCAAAGCACTGCAACTATCGTTCAAAAGGCCTTTGTCCCTGATTTTGTTAACAATAGGAACCTTCGCCAGACACTTAACAGAACTTTTGACACTCGAGGCGAGAAACAACTGGGAAAAATTCTTGACTTTCAATTAAAAGTCAAGTCAAAAAGTCCTCCAAAGCGAAAATCTTTATCAGTTGCTGTGAAAAACCCGAATGATTTAATTATGGACGAGTTTTTCAGTATTTCTAGCGGAAAGGTCTGGAAACAACTTCTGGAAAACTTCAAAAACCACCCCAAGGCCCTGGTAAGACTTATTTCTTCAAGTGCCAGGGGAAAAAAAAGCCGAAAACTGAAGAAAAATATGAAAAACAAGGAAAAAGAAGAAAAAAAAGCTGAAAATGAAGAATTTGAAAGTGAAGACGAGGTCATCACCTTTAAAACAAGTGATTCAGTCCCTGAGGACTGGAGCAAGTCTTTACTTTGTTGGAAAGTAAAAAAAGGTGTCTTTCGAAGCACTTGTTACCCTGAAGACATCCAGAAAAGCCTCAGCAGCATGCCGAGGACCCAGGAAGGTCTTGAAAAAGGCATCGAAAAAGGACTGCATATTATTGAAAACTTCTTGTTGGAGATGCTCGGCACTGAAGAGGACATGGAAGTGTTTAAAACCAGCGCAAGTGTTGTAAGTCTTAAAGTTTACGAGAAACTCTTTGAAAAATGCTTGAATATGTCACGAATGAGGCTAAAAGCTATTAAAATCTTGAAACTTATCTTGAAAAGAGAAGATCATATGAAAAAAGTAATAAGTGGGAAAAAGTTTCATGCTAATGAGATCTGTCTTATTAACTGTGAGTTAAAACCTGCACTTTTTGACTGGGAACAGGATAAAACAGTTCCTTTTAAATGTTTTATTTTCAATGGAGATAACTATTTGTGGAAGATAGAGAAGGATAACTTGGTGATTCAGAGAAGTCTGTTAAATAACTTAAACTAAATGTCTTTTGATGAGACTGAGTGCTTGTCGAAGAGTTCTTGTAAAGAGTTACTTTTATGCATTTCTGCTAAGATGTCAGCTCCTCCAATGAACTCCTTATTAATATAAAGCTGAGGATAAGTCGGCCAATCCGAGTACTTCTTCAGCTCCTCTCTCAAATAAGGGTCTTCCAAAATATTGTAAAAATAAAAATCCTTCACTTTATAATGATTCAAAACCTGCACCGCATAATTACTAAATCCACATTGAGGATTCGAAGGAGTACCCTTCATAAACAAGACAACTTTTCCCTTAGCAAGAACAGCTTCAATGATATCCTTTGCACTGTCCTCAGCTGAGAACCTTCGAAGAGCCATTCTAAACATTTATAAATCATGGAATCCTCAGATCAAGACTTTCCAGAAGAAAAACTTGACGTTCATTCATTTTTTCACTCAATTTACCAAAAATCCGAAGACCTTCGGTCCTTAGCTAGAACTGGACAACTAGGCTCTCTTCACAATCGCTTCATAATCTGGAGGATCTTTCTCAACATCTTCCCAGAAACCGGAAGTATGGAAGACTGGCTTATTTCTTTAAGAAAATACCGAAAAAACTACGAAAATCTTAAAAATTCTTTAAATTCTTTGAATTCTGTTGAAGCTAAAAACATGGACCCTTCTATTTTCAATCCTCTTTCACAAGCAAGTGAAAATCCTTGGAATGAGTTTTACCAGGACAATGAGTTAAAGCAAACAATTAGAAATGACGTTGATCGCACTTTTCAGGAACGAGCTCTTTTTCAAAAGGAAGAAACTAAAGCGGTTTTATTGCAGGTTCTTTTTATCTGGGCAAAAAAAAACTCGATTGGTTATCGACAAGGCATGAATGAGTTACTTGCTGTTTTTTTCATTGTCGCATTTTTAGAAAAAGCGGAAAATATTGAAGCCGATTCAGAAGAAGTGAAAAATTTGATCTTGGAGTTTAATGATCCGAAGTTTATTGAAGCTGATATTTTTGAAATGTTTTCAAAGCTCATGGACCTCGGGGTTAAAGAGATGTTTCTTCCAGTAATGACGAAAAAACCGAAGCTACTTGGAAATTTAATCTCATTCGACAAGCAATCCCTTGAAAACGATTTGGTTAATTCAGACAAGTCCCTCGACGCAAAAACTTCTTCAATTCTAAAAAAATGTCACCGAGTTCATCATCGTCTTTTGCCAGCTTTAGACAAACAGCTTTACAATTTTATAGAATCACAAAAAATCGAGCCTCAGATCTACTTACAACGTTGGCTTCGTTGCATGTTAACTCGAGAATTCAACTTAGCTAACACCCTGGTTCTTTGGGACAGCATCTTTGCAGATGTTTTCATTTTAAAAGAAAATAAAATCGAGTCTTTTACTGGAAAATTGGACTTTACCCGAGAACTCATTTTTTTAGAGTTCTTGTCAGTTGCCATGGTTATCTTTGTGAGAAGTTTTCGTATTCGTTAAACAGTTCTTCAGTCAGACTCGACTGGAATCCTCAGGCGACTGCTGAAGTTTCCACCTGTTGAAGACGTCAGGACCATCATCAGCATGGCCCAAGGGTACCAGGACAGGGTGTTAACTGGAAAAGGAGTCACTGTTCCTCAGATTCACCTTGAAGAAGAAATTTTCAGATCAAAAGAAGAAAAAAAAAATCAAGTTGTTTTTATTTCTTCTCCTAAAAGTAAAGCAAAAATCAGTGAAAAAGTGGAAAATGTCGTCGATTTGATGAAGAAATTATTGGAATGGTGAGGGTCATTTAGTGGAACTATTGATAAGGAAAAAATTGATGATGTCATTGAAAGACTATTGGAGGTTAAGGAAGATGTTGCAAGGATGCCTAGAAAAATTAGATGAAAATAATAAATATGCTGCCTTTTGAGACTGAAAGACAACTCGCTCCACCTTCGAAGTTCTTGTCAAAAGAAGGTCTAATGTTGAGTTTTGATTACTTTCTCTCTTCTGAATCATCGAATACTTTCGAGTTCGCTTTGAAGACTATTGTGAGGATAAGCTTTTTAGTGTGTTCTGTTGAACTTTTAGCATTTTTGTTCAGTTTTTCTGATTTAGGGACGATTTTAGTGACTTTTCAAGAAACTGCTTTTTTTGTTGTCCTGGTTTTATTCAACTTGACTTCAATTGGAAATGATTTTTTTTCAGCTTACGCGTTTCAGTCAAAAAATGAGAAGTTTATTCGGAGGAGTTTTTTTTGGAGTGCTGGTCTTTATGCTTCGGCTTTTGGACTTTTTGTTGTTCTTTGTGTTATCACTTCGAAAAGGCCTGAGACCTTGAAAGACAAGTACCCGATCCAGATGGAATTAGAAGTGAATGTTTACACTTATATCAACCTTGCACTGGTTTTCTTAGGTTTTAACTTGTTTTATGTTGGAAGACTTGTGCTTGTTTATAAGTCTTATCAAAATATTCAAAAACTACTGGAAAATTCTGATATTTAGAACTAGTTTTATTTGAATTAGTTAGATATTGTTAAGAATGGTTGTTGGGATTTAGATTTATTAAGCTTTGAACTGATATCTTAACTAAACTTTTAAACTTTTGAATCTTCCTCGGCTTCGATGTTTGGCTTGATTTTTCTGTCTTTTTTCTTTTTTCTTTTGTATTTTTTGGGCTCGTGACTTCCGTCAGATACGTGGTAGATGTTGTTGCAGTTTCTGATGAACTTACTTATTTTCCCTGGAAGCTCGTGTCTTAGTTTTATATCTATTTCGTCTTTCTGGTAATAGAGTTCCTTGGAAGGTGCTTTGTCCTTTTCAACTACAGTTACAGCTTCTCTCTGAATCAAGCTTTTTTCAATCATTTTTTTCTCTCTCTTATGTTCCTTTTTTTTCATCTTCTGTATTTTCTTCTCATTCAACTTCTCAACTTTTCTCTTCCACATGAAAAAGTAAGTCTTAATACTTTTCAAGCTGAACTCCTGCCTATACATAGTCGCTTTTTTCAATATCTCCTGTTTCATCTTTTTGCTAAGAACCGAGTGAACTTCAATTCCAGCGTCAGTATCCGGGTTCCCTTCAACAGCGCTCATTTCAACAGCCTGATCCTCTTTCCTTTCAGTAAATTCTTTACTTTTTTTACTAGCAGTAGCTTTATATTCATAGCTTTCATCAATAACATGCACTTCTTCATCACTTTCAATAACAAAAGCTCCAGTTTTAGCAATACTTTTCCTATTCCTATCAAAAGCCTTTACATTAACAGTCCCAGCGATTTTCGTTGCCAAGTCAGAAAATTCGATTTTCGCTTTATCTAAAAGATTTTCAGTTTCTTCTTGAAGATTGAACCAGTTCGTTTTGAACCTCTCGTCAAGGTCAACGAAAAAAGGGTTGACTTTAAAAAATTCTGGAAGATCTTCAAATATTTCTTTGTTTGACCTGGGCCTGTACACCACGACCTCTTTAAAATCGCAGAAAGGACTTGGCTGGACTAGTTTTTTTTCTCTGTTGACGGGAAAGATTTCTTTGAACTTCGGAGGACGAATCTGCTCGAAGAGGCTTTTTTTTGCTTTCCAGTTTTCATAGGCTTCGGAGGCCTTTTTGCTGAAGTTCAGGTCGCATTTTAATTTAAGTTCTTCTTCGATTTCGGTGTCTGAACCTTCGTAAGGCCATTCCATCACTTCTTTTGTTACTTTTGATAACTTTGTGCCTTTTTCGAAGTTCTTTTTTTTACGGTAGAAAAAGTTGTACTCGGGAAGATTATTTCGATCGATTAGACGCTTTGTTTCGGTTTTTTCTCTTTCTGTGTCTGAATTGGTTTGGAAGAAACGACTTTGACTGTCTTCTTGGGAAAAACATTCGTCTTCGGTTAGGGAGTCAGGGTCATCTTTAAGCATTTTAGAGAATATTTGAGGGTTTAATTTAGATAAGTTTGAAGAGATTAAGGTTTTTATGTTGTGGCATTGGGAGATTATTTTATGGTTCTGAAGTTGTGAATATTTGATGATTTTGGATTGAAGCATAGTTTAAATTGAAAGAAATTTCCATCATCAAGATTGATATTAAGTAGTATTCAAAATAGGTATCATTTGGTAAGTACTCAATTAAATAATAAAGTAATTACTGAAGATTACAAGAATAGTATCTAAATATTGCCTACCTAAAGAATATTCGCCAAAATTTACTAACTCGTAACTATAGCTTGAAATAGTGATTTCCTTCATAAATCTTACTGATTCCAAATTTAGAAATGAAAAAAAAAATCCGATGGCCAATCTAATAAATAGAGAAACCCTATAAGATGCTTTAATAGACTTCAATTTTCCTCTAAAGACTGCAAGGCAATACTGATAATGCAATTTCATGTTTTTTCTAATTGATACTTAGCTTCTGGCTCAGTCGATGGAATAATTTTAAGTTTTTAAAATCAGAAAAATAATTGAGATATTACACTAAACAACCATAAAGGAATAACTTATTTTTTTTCATAGAATTGAATCGAAAATTAATTGTATAAGGGTATTATTAGACAGTTTATTAAAGTAAAAAAATTTGATGAGAAAATTTTAATGCCTAATAAATAAATGCATAATGATGAAGCTACCTCAATTTGCATTTCAATGAATGATGAGATTTTCGATTTGGGGACTACTAATAGAATATTAAATTTTTAAAAGGTTTAGCTCAGTATTGAATACTCAAGATCGTTGTTTGTGTTTTTTTATCTAATAGACATAGATTTTTAGCTGTTTTAAAAAGTGAAGATAACTGAATTGTGATTTTATGAAAAATTTGAAGTGTATAATTCATTAATCGAATAAGAATCTAAAGGATAATATGGGAATTATAATTTTTTTAATCAAGTTCGGAAAGTAAGTGTTCAAACTTAATGTTTTTGGATGATCAGTCATTTCTGCTTCATGATGGAGAAATGCAAATAAAAATAAATAAAACTAGGAAAATAATATTGAATATTTAAACAGAGAAGAATTTATAAAGTTGTTAAGGATTATACCAAGCTTTATAGTATTAAATACAGTTAATAAAAAAAGAATAATTCCCTACTTTATCTTAAATAAAATCACATATGTGCATCAAGAGTGATGAGAAGAACGAAAAAATTGATGTCAAGGATCAAGGAAAAATTCAGGAAAATAATGAGATATTGCTATACCAGTGAAAAAGGTTCCTCATAGAAATGTAAAATTTGTTAATTAAACTGAGTTGCTATATTAATAAACTTCTTTTCCAATTTTAAATCATAAAAATAAACCAGATTTTAATCCATATCTTAATCTAATGATTACTAAGCAATTACTCTATTTATATATCAGAATTGATGAAAGTGTCTGATTTTTTCATCTTTGATTTATCAGGAACAGTAACTTCTGGGTTAAAACTAGAAGTCATTGAATCTTTGAAAAATTCTAAATTATCTCTTCTCCTGTCTTTAAGAACTCCAAACTGCTTATTCTTTTCTTCATTTTCCTTATGATTTAAGTATTTTTCTTCAACATATTCCATTGCTGATCCCAACATATCTTTAATACCAGGAATGCTTCCAATAAGAGTCAAAAGTAGTAAAATTGCTGTAAAGGCCAAAGTTCTTTCAGTCCTAAGTCCATTGATACTTCTTTCAAAGACTATCTTGATTTGCAGATCAGAACTGAATCCTAAATTAGTCGGTTCATAAGAAGTTCCCCCAGAAGGATCAGCTAAAGGAGCAACATGATATCCAGTCAATTCACTTCCATCTTCTTCACTAGTGAAATAAGAAGGTGTGAAAGAAAACTTGAATAATGTTGGAGTGTCTCCTCTGAAAACTTTATTTCTTTGAGGATATGCGACCATTTTTACCTCACTCTTTTCATCAGGGATAGAAGAGTCAGCACTGACACGAACTGCAATTCTTGAAGTGTAAGAAGACATTTCTTGTAAACTGATGTATAAAATAGTTTCTGCTTCTATTTCGAAGTCTTTAATCACAAGTTTCAATTCACAGTCGGTATCAATTTTTTTGCATTCAAAAGTCGTTTTTTTATTGTCAAAGGAACTCATTGAGTAAAATATTGACTTTGAGCAAATTTCTTCACCGTCTTCATTTAAGTCTATGCAGTATCCGCCATAGTTACCTAAAGAAACATCGACTTCCACGTCTCCTGTAACTGAACTTGTGAGCTCTTGAAGGACTACGAATGGAATCAAACTTTTACTTTCAAGCACGTTGTCCATGTTAAACAAAATGATTGACCCGACAATGACGATAATAGCTAAAATCAAGTAAAAGCAAGTAAAAATTCCTCCAATAAATGTCTTTCTTGTTACCAAAGGAACTTCATCTTCATAGTTATGTGCATCATCAAATTTGTCCATTTCAGTGATACATCCTCTGAATTTTGCAAATGGTAGCATACACAACAAAATCAACAATCCAAACATCCCGATGCCGATTTGAATATTCATTATAAGTAAATTTGCTTCATCAGTTCTTCTATAAAAAGGAGTAGGTTGACTTGAAGTAACTAAATCTTCATCCAATCGAATGGTCGGCTTAGACGAGCCAATAGGACAATAAAACCCGGCTTGACAATCGATGCACATGGTTGATGCATTGTGTGGTGAGTATTGATCTTGATTGCAAGGATAGCATTGTCTTTGACTAGTAGCTCCAAATTTATCATTATAAGTCCCCCTGCTGCATTCTTTACAAGAAGAAGCTCCTTTAAAATCAGCATAATATCCAGGTGGACAAAGTTCACAAGCTTTCGTAGTCTTATTAAAATAAGTTCCAACAGAGCAAACATAAGAACAGTCATCAGTGCAAATATCAAGTAAATCAAAACTGATGAACTCATGAGTAGCAATATCATATCTAATCAACTCATTATAAGCTGACCCTCCTCCATAAATAAAAACTTTGCTTTTAAATCTAGCACTAGGAGCTTGATATGCGATTTGATCAAGTTCTCCTATAAGTTTAATCTTTTTAGACTTTGAGTCAAGAACAAAAATCTCTTTTTTCGGAGACGTTGCCCAAGTACTTCCACCAGTGATGTAATACTTCTCTTTAACCTCTGCAATAATCGGTCTTGCCCTGCTAGATATTTCAGAATCAGGGTCAAACAACGTGCTCCATTCCATACTTGTAAAGTTAAACCTGGTGATATACCCAAGTGGCTGGTCTCCATCAGCAGTTCCATACAAAACTCTGAATTCATCTCCATCTTCATTCAAAAAGCAAATTTGCCCATTTCCAGGAGTGAATCCATAACTATCTGAAACTTTCGCATAGGTGGCATCACTGATGTTGTACTTATAGAGAGTCAATGAAAAGCCACTCAAGGTTTCACCTCCATAAATGTAAACCAATGGTAACCTGGCGACCATGCAAGCACTGAAGCGAGCGCTGGGGTTATGTTCTCCGTATTTCAAAAGTGACCAGGTTAAAGTCAAAGTGTTGAATTGGTACCCGTCGTTATAGTATTGATTCGCATCTTTTCCACCGAAGATTATTAAAATGTCTCCGTCTGAAGTGGCTGAATGATGAGAGCGAGGACTGGGAATGTCTCCGTATGACTTCAACTTTGTCCATTTTAATGACTGAAGATCGAACCGCCAGAGGTCATTGTAACGAGTTTCTTTGTACATCCCTCCGAAGAGGTAGAGATATGTAAGAATGTGGGTTAGACTTGCATTCATCAGGTTCTTTGGAGAAGATGATTTTCCTGTTATAGTTGAAATCGCTTTAGAAGATTTTGAAAACTGTTGAAGAGCGTTGGTGACTCCTACTGATGAGAGTCCTCCGAAGATGTATAATTTGTTGTCACTTTGAGCAAAGCCGTAGTTCTGCACAAGTAAATCAGATGAGACAGAAATTGATGTCTTATCGAATTTGCATGCTTCTAAGTCAAGTTTTAACACAGAAGGTTCATACTTGAACTCAAAGTCTTTCCAACCAAAGAGAACATAAACAGAATCATCAAACACGCCAACTCCGAAGTTAGACCTAGGAATCCATCCTGTGCATTCAAATTCAGTCCATACCTGATCCTCCAAATCAAACCTAATAATCTTCTGATTCATCTCACTTTCACTTGAAATACCTCCCAAAACATAAATCGAGTTATTCCACTGAAACATCGAGGCACCTGCCAAATGCAAAGGTCCATTTTCCATCTTTTTCCAACTCATTTCATCGATATTCAAACTGCATAAACCTTACAAATAAAACCCGCTGCTAAGTCCTTCATCTTTCCATCCTCCATAAATAGCGAAGTAGTTTTTTTCATTATATTTAAAAGTGCAAGATCCGAATAAATAACGAAAGCTTGGCTTTGTCGAGGTTTCCACTTCACTCCAGTCCATAAGCACCGGGTCGTAAGCCCATAAATCGTTGACAGGCCCGCTGTTCGTATTTCCGGCGAAAACA
The DNA here is from genome assembly GCA_006503475.1 of Stentor roeselii. Lineage (NCBI taxonomy): Eukaryota > Ciliophora > Heterotrichea > Heterotrichida > Stentoridae > Stentor > Stentor roeselii. Next base: position 24,225 of record RSEH01000327.1, read on the forward strand.
TAGAAAAGGTGCCCGAAGGTGAAACATCCTGGGTTGTATCTCGCGTCTGGCTTTGTTGAGGCTATTGGAATGCTTTCTGACCAGATGTTGCTTGTGGTGTCGAAAGTGTACAGCTCGTTGTGGACTTTGTCGGATTTTTCGTGACCGCCAAAGTAGTAAAGTGTTCCTGATGAGTTGTAAGTCAGGCATGAAGCCTTTTGGGAGATGGGAGGAGTCCCTGTGGATGGATGATGGGATACTTTCACTGAGAAGGTCGAGAGGATTAGAGTTGATAATAGAAAATACATTATAGTGATTTTTTTTTGGGGATTTTTCAAATATGTCGTATTTAATTAGATTCAGAGGTTTTGGATTTTTTGGATTTTGGGTGAGGTTGATGATTTTTTGAGAAATTATGAAGATGTTGAGTGGGGTAGGGTTTTTATCATTTAGAGTAATTGCTATTCAATCTGGAGATGGAAATTCAAGGTAAGTGTTCTTTGAAGATTATAAATTAGGTAAAATTTTATTAAGTAGCGATTTGATATAATATTCAAGAGATAGTAATACATTGGAGAGAGTTGAGAAAATTATTTAATAGAGGCTGTAAATTAAGTCTATTAGTAATTTGGTTAGATTAATTTACAATTTTAGATAAATCTTACATAAATTTGTAATTTTTTACGAAATTAATTGAATGCATAATAAATTAATGAGAATCAACAAATCAGCTGTGTAAGTAAACATTTCTCAAACTAGTTGAATAAATCATAGAATTTAAGCAATATACTTGGCTCAGTGAATTAGTATAGGTATTTAATTATACTCAAATTAAGCCTTACTCAGATAAGCAAGTGAACTAATCCAGATTATGAATATATAAATCCCCTTTTCCTGAAATTTTTAAACGTCACTAAATCCACAATATGAGAAAATTGCTTAGATTTCAAACCCAATAGCTACTAATATAAATAATCTCTAAGACTCAACAACAATAAACCCCATTCACTAAATCCAAAAGACTCTTATCAACCCAGCCATCTACCCATTCAATCATCCTGATCAATTCAATATTAAAACTACCTTTTCATAACCCAAAATCTATCTACTCCGACCCATAGACCAAAAAGATTCAATTAAAACACTTACTCTTTCACTTCCTCAACAAACTCTAAAACCTGGTCATGACTATGAATTCTCGTGACATTCTCATTCTTTTCCTTCATAATCTGTTCAATATTAACAGGAGAATTTCGAAACCACCCCAAGTTATCCGCAACTAAATGCAAAGCGTCGCATCCATCACACCTAACAAGGACAACTCCTTTCTGATAAGAGTCTTTACTAAAAGTCTTCCCACCACGAGTATTACACTTATTACAAGTGAAGAACATAGCAAAAAGTCCACTTTGATGAGATTTGACTCCAGGAAGTTTCATTATCGAGTTCCACAAATCATTGTTATTCGAAAAGAACCTCATGAATCTAATCATTTTATTATCTTATCTAAGAATGCAAATTAATTATCGGCCTGTGTCTTTTCCAAGGCTTCTTTTTCAATGCTGTAGTTTCTTTTCAGGTCATTGAATTTTTTGAACTCAGTGTAAGTCTTGTAGTTCTTTCGCAAGTTAATTAATTCGTTGTTCATTCGCTTGCTGAGGATGATCACGCCTTGAATAGCAGCGCAAGCAATGATACAACCGATGACATTAAGCAAAAACACAGTCAGCACCTTGGAATCGTCTTCCATTCCACCTGAATCATTTCCCGAGCCGTCGTTGCTGAGCTGCAAGAAGCCTAAATGACCTTTACTTAAATTAACGGTGTTTTGAGCGGAGACAATAGAGAAGTAGCACACCAGGGCAAAGTTCATTCTAATTAACTTATATAAAAACGGATATCAATTTTTTCCTTCTTTTTTATGATAATCTGCCAATTTCGCTAGTTTTTTCAAGTTCTCGTAAACGATTTTCAAACAAAGTTCAGTTTCATTCCTACCAAGACACCCGCGGTTATTGTTCAAGTGAAGCATGAGAAGTGAATTGTGGTCTAAAGCACTTTGAATCACGTCTTCGCCGCGGTCAGCACAGTAAACTTTAAGGTTTCGAACGCCACATGAAGCACAAGTGCACTTGCCTTGCTTGAAGGGACATGACCAGGTCAGTAGTTCAGGAAGTTTTGAAAGAAGGTCTTCGTGGTACTGGGTCTTTAAACAGTGCTCGCAGTACTTCGCTTCACAGCCGCCTGAGGGAAAACAGCCGAAGACTTGCCTTGAAACTCCGCAATGATGACAACGGTTGACTGAGATGCCCTCCGCAGCTTTAGGGTACCTTGCTTGTAGTTTGATGACCATTTCGTTTCCTTCCATGGATTATAAGTCATTAGAAATTAAGATTTAACAAGAATAGTTCCTAGTTTAAAGTAAGTTTCCAGGCAAGATTATAAAGAATATGGCAGAAAGCTACGCAGCCGCTTTAAAAGGGATTTTAAACAACTTGCAGGGGAACTGTCGAAGTGCCAGTGTAGAAAGTTTGAACACCTGCAAAAGAGCTATTGAAGAACAACTCATCATCGCGGAAGTTGCAACGAGTACTGATTTGAAAGTGCAGGAAAGCAACAAGAACGAATTGAGGAAAGTGAATGAATGTTTCGATAACTGTCGGTTTAGTGGCAGGACCATGGTGCGGGAATGCAACACGACTTGTTCCAATTCGCTGATTCAGAGCTTGTGGCGACGGGTCAACCTTCAAGAGTACGAAAAAATAGCAGCGAAATATGCTTAATAGTTAGTTAGTGCTTATCTGGACTCTCGTCTCCGAAGGTCTGTCCTATTAATAAAGCTGTTCGCTTTCTTCTGTAGTCTTCTCGACTCTTCCTGACGTCGAAGGAGGTTGAGGAGTCTTGGTTTTCTAACCAGTTTAGCCTTGCTTCGAAGTTTAGTTCTCCTTTTAACTCGAACATGTCTCTGAAAAATAAACCTTCCATTTCTTCTTCTTCTTCTTCGGTGTCCATGTCTTTAGCGAACTCGCTGCCGAACATTTTAGTCGCTATTCCTAATAATATTCCTTCCTCGTTTTGACTGATTCCGTGGAGAAGACTGTATCTTCGCTTTGGGGCTGTCAGGACTTCAAGCCTTTTGGTTTCATCAGATGCCTCTGCTCTAGTCTTCATATTCGGATCCTTCGGACAATCAAAGATCTGATGTCCATGTTTCTTACACCCAACACAAAACTTCTGTGCAAAAGGGTCTTGATTCTTACTAATTTCCGTATCTTCCTTAGAAACATGTTTTCCAATGACACATCCAAGTGAGTCTTTTCCAACTTTCCCACAGCACCAATAAACATTTTCAAAAATAGTTCCATGATGAGTCTTGCAAGACCAGTTAAAATTATCAACTTCAGTGAAAGTCTTCTGACATCTCGAACAAAATCTTTCCTCATTCAAATTCGAGCCATTATTTTTTCTTTGTTTAAGTTTAACTCGAAGTTTATGCAGCTCTTCCGAAGCATCTCCAAATTTTTTTTCAAGGTCTGAAGTTTTAACCCTGAGCATTTCTCGATCTTCAAGAACTTTCGAGTAGTCCTGTTGAAGATGAGTGTATCGATCTTTGAAGATTCTCATCATGCGACTTTGATTTTTGCTGTATTCGTCTTTCATTTCTAGGAATTCTTTATAGTCCTTTAAGATATCATCTCGACTTTCTAGGATTTTCTCGAGTTTCGATTCAAATTCTAAAAAAAGTTCAGAAATGCTGTTGCCGAGTCTTCCATTTATGAGGATAAACGATTCTAGGACTTGAATACGGGCGACTGACTTGCCCATGCCGTCGAAACATTCAAAAATCGATTTGACTTTATCACAGAGGATTTCAGTTTCAAAGACCATCAGGGTGTTCTGGCTTTCAAGTTGAATTGCGACATTTTTCAGCTTATGTCAGAGAGTTAAAGAAAATTTAAGAAAGAATCGGATATCATTTATTGCTTTTTCTTCTTGTAAGTGCTTTGAAAGGTCTTCTTTTTCTTTGAAAAGCTGAGAAATCAGGGCTTTGTAGACTATCACTTGTTGAGTCAATGATGTCTGAGGGTCCAGGTGAAGGTTTTTGTAATGTTCTAAAGCCATGTTGTTTAAAAGAAGAGCTTTTGTAAGACTTTGCTGGTCCAACAGGTCTTCTTGCGTTTTCTTCAGCTCAGATTCAACAGTAAACAGCTTTTGCTTGTTTTGTTTATATAACTGTTGAGTATTTTCTAGTTTTTCTGCTAAAGTCTTCATGTCTTGTGAAAGCTGGTCACTCAATTTCAGCTCTGAATACAAAGTCCCGTCGTAATTCGAAAAAACTTTCTTGTGATGCTTTAACCCAATTGACTTCCTTCTTTTTTCTAATGATTTTTCTCGGCAGTCCTGGTTGAAAAGAGGCAAAATGTACTGACGGACCACTTTTGAAGCGACTTCTGAGTTCAGCTGGACTTCAACGGGTGTTGTGCGATTTCTTAGAGCTGTTACAAGTTTTGAGTTGTTTTCAGGCCGGGTTGAGTTAAAGCTGTATCTTTGCTTGTCAAATGAGCTGAAAGGACGAGTTTTAGGAGTTTCGCAGTTTCTTTTCATATTTTATTTAAACTAAGGATTTTATTGTTTTAAACTTTCGATTTTTGTTTTCAATTCTCTCATCGCTTTTTTATTTCGAAGTTTGCTGTAAAGGTCAAAAGAATTGTTTAGGTATTCAAGAGCTTCTGAAAATCGGTTTAACATGGAAAAAATCGACCCGATGATTTTCAGGTCTTTTGCATGATGACTTGAATTCAGGCCATAAAGACCCTTGTCGATTTCAAGTACTTCGAAACACTCAGAAAGGGCTTCTTCATATTTTTCTTCTTCTGTGAGGATTATACATTTCATTCTTTTTACTTTTGCTGTGGTTTTATGAATGTTTCCATGAAGATTTTCACTCAACTTTTCGCATTTATTTAAAATTTCAAGAGATTCTTGGAGTCTTTTCTGCTTGCGAAGAAGACTTACGAGTTTTAAACCTGTTGCTGTTGAAAAGTCGCCGTTGTAGTTAAGGTCTATTGAGAGGTTAAACATCCGGGAAAGCATGTCTGAAGCGTTTTTTGAGTCTTTTTTTAGTTTGTATACCTCGGCGAGGTTGAAGTAAATTTCTAACATTATTTCATGTCGCTTGCCGTGGATCGTCTCGTAGATCTCCCAGACAGATGTCAGCAAGTCAAGAGCTTTTTCGAAGTCTTTACATTTTGAATAGACTTTACCGAGTTCTAGCATTATTGGTGCCTGATCAGCGTGGCCTTCGCCTACTAATTTTTTGCTCATTTTTAGTGCTTTTTCGAGTAGACTGATGGAATCTTCTGTCATTTCAGTGCTATGCAAACACTTAGCAAGAAGAGTCAACAAGACAATATGATAAGCTTTAGACTCAGGGTGACTATTAAAAAGATTTCCATTCAACCTCAAAGCACACTTAGCATGATCAACAGCCTGCTCGAAATAATCCATTTTCAAGTAACTCTCAGCAAGTTTCGCATGAGCTTCAACCATAAGAAACACAGGACGGTTATGAACATTGACTAAAATTTTAAACAAGGCAAACTGGTGAGCTCGAACTTGAATAACTCCTTCAAAGTCTTGATTTTCTTCTCTTTCCCTTGCATAATCACTGAGTAATCTAGCTTTATCCTCAAGTTCTCCAAACATTTTGCCATTCATTCCAGCATTTTCCATAATATCATTGAAAAATGTCAGAACTGCAGCAAATGTGTCTTGAAACAGGACCAGGAAGCTATGAAGTCCAAGACTCTTTAGGCCGTTTGTCTTACAAGCACTACAACCCTCCTCGTGTCGCTATTGCGAGAGCAAAAAAAACAAATAAGCTCTTTTTAAGTGTTGAACTTAACAAGCAGTTTTCAGGACTTGAGTCTCCAGGAGTCAATACTTATTCGCCGAATCATTTGAAGGTACTTGAAAAAACTCCTTCTGCTGTTTTTGGGACTTCCAAGAGAAACATGACTTATTTAACTCCTCTCATGGGAAGATCTCCTGGACCTGTTTATGATAGCTCTCTTGGGTATTACCCGAAAGCTGGAGTTTCTTTTACTAAGGCTAGAAGAAATTCGAGCTTAGCTAGCTATGAACCTGCTTCTCCGGCACCTTGGGATTATAATCCTCAGTTTCCCATGACTAAAGTTCCTGTAGTTATTTTTCGGGCAGCTTTTGATAAAGTTAAGCAGAAAACTATAACCCCAGGACCAGGTAGTTACAACGTTTCACTTTCACCCAAACGGGTATCAGGTGCATACGTGAGTAAAATCGGCAGAACCGTAATCGAGAGTCAAAAAGCTCCAGGTCCAGGAACATACGACCCAGAAACATCACTTCACTCCTCCTCCTTTAAAATCGGTCAGGGTAAAAGAAACATCGACCCAAGAATATGTAATTTTTATCTAGACGCCAAGCCTCACGAGCTATACCGAGACTATTGATAATAATTAACATGGATGACGTCTTCGATGACAACTCGACTCCTTCCTTCAGCACAGTCCCATGTCCGGACTTCACCAACCAATCAGCCAAATCAGTGCGAATAGCTTTTCCTTACACCCAAGAAGCGAAAAGATTCTCTTTCACAGGTTCAATCGAACTAGAATCAGCACTTGAAGACTTCATCACTCCTCTTCAAGCACTTCCAAGTCAGCACTTTTTCGACTATTTCTCGAAAAGATATCAAAGAGAAAGAATCCATGACTTGCTTGGACAGATCTTTTGTTACCCTATCGATGAAGTGAAAAGAAAGAAAGTTGAAGCGAATCCTTACACCTTGTTGAAAAGTCCTCCTCCTGCATTTAATTATAAAGGAATTTGCAGAATGGCGAATATTTTGAAGTTATTTCCTGAGATTCTTGAAAAAAACTTCATGATGCCGAATTACGAGTTTTTAGTACTTGGTGATCAGGGAGGTTTTTCTGAGTTTATCGTGAATTCTTATGTTAACAAGTACTATGAAGAGCCTTTGGGACATTCTTTGTTCCCGAAGGTTTTGTTTAAGGTGCCTGGAGTCACTCTTTACCCAGAAGGCGATATTTCTTTTCAATCAATTAAAAAAGTTTCAAATGAAATCTTGGAAAATCAAGGAGAAAGTCCTTTAATGCTTATTATCAGCGACTTAAGCTGGAAAGAGTCAGATGCTGACCTTGAAGAAAAATACATGAATCTTTACTTAAGTTATTCCATTTTCCTCTCAGTTAAACTACTTGCCAAAGGAGGTAACCTGGTCCAAAAGCTTTACAATACCAGCCACCCAGCGACAATTGAATTAATTTACTTGGCATCTTCATTATTCACCAGCATTTCCTTATTTAAACCTCTGAACTCCTCTCCACATTCCTCAGTAACTTTCAAATAGTGCCGAGTCCTCATCGCTCTTGACTTCAAAGGAACTCCCGAAGCCGAATTCTTCGAAAAACTTGCTTCAATGCTGGAAAAACTTCTGCAACTTGAAAAGAACCTGGACCATGTCCTTGCTTTTTCAAAGGTCATAAGCAACACCCAGTTCCAGGATTACATCATGAGTCAAAACTCGACAATTGCAGAAACTCAAATTACTGCACTTCAAAGAATCTTAGAATTTATCAAAGGTGATGCGAAAAAACTTAAAATTAACAAAGATGAAGTCGCTGAAAAGTGCCTGGTTAATTGGAAACTTAAGGAAGTCACTGAAGAAGAGCAGAAGGAAAGCTTTAGAGAAGAATTTCAACCTGAAGTGCCAAAGGATACGGTTAGGGTTATTAAAAGTGAAATGCCGATTGATATCTCTGGAATTGCAAATATTGTTAATAGGGGAAGCTCAAGTGTTAAGATGAAGAGCTTTGCAAGGAAACAACCTGAGCAAATTGCACCTGAAAGGTCGTTGGACCTTCAGAAACAATTCAAACCGGAAGAGCAGAAAGCTGTTAGTGATCTCAGATTCTTTAGAGCGAAAGGATCTAAGAAACAAGTGAAAAAGTAGGGATAGTAGTTATACATATAATGGAAGAATATATTATTGAAGAAGCTTCGGCCAAGTCAGGAAGTGAAAAGTCACTAAAAAAATACCTTAAAGGTAAACCTCTAAACTCAGACAATGAAATCAAATACTTAGAAGTCACTTCTCCTGACAAAAAGACTTTCGCAGCCAAGATCCTACCAAAGTCCAAATTAAGAAACGGGAAGTTAAGACAAAGTTTAAAGTCCGAAATACGAATCCAATCAAAACTAATCCATCCAAACATCGTCAAATTCGAGAAATTCATCGAAGACAGTGAAAACATTTACATTTTCTACGAGTTATGCATAAACAAAAGTCTTCTAGACCTACTAAAAAGAAGAAAAAGACTGACCGAGCTCGAAGCGAACTGTTACCTTTCACAATTAATTTCAGGTCTAAAATATCTTCACTCCTCAAAAGTGATCCACCGAGATCTCCGTCTAAACAAACTCCTTCTCAGTGAAAACCTCGAACTAAAAATCTCTGACTTCTCTAAAGCCACCCGGGTAGAATACGAAGGCGAAAGGAAAAAATCCGTCTGTGGTGTGCCGAACTTTATGGCTCCAGAAGTGATCGACGGGTCTCATTCCTACGAAGCGGACGTCTGGTCTTTAGGAATTTTCCTTTACACTGTCCTGATCGGCCAGCCCCCTTTTCACTCAGTTAGTTCTCAAGAGACTTATTCAAAGATAAAATCAGGAAAAGTCTCTTTTCCAGTCCCTTTATCAGACCCTGCAAAAGCCTTGATTGAAAAAATTTTAGTTGTGGACTGGACTTTAAGACCTACTTTAGATGAAATCTTGGCTTCTGAATTCATGACTGGAATGGAAAACGTTCCGAAACTTATGAACCTTGCTACTCTTGCTGCTCCACCTCAAGAAACAAGAGGAAATAAAAAAAGACGCTCGACTCACATGATTTCTGATGGAATCTCTCCTGAACAGTTCAAGGTGAAAATGACTGGAAATGTTTTTGAAGGACATGGCATGGACGGCGAGGTGTTTGTTAAAAGGTGGATTGATTACACCTGGAAATACGGACTTGCTTATCTCTTGTCTAATGGCAACTGTGGGGTGAGTTTCATTGATTCCACAAGAATTATTCTTAACGTTTCAACTGGACAGATATTTTACATGGACAAGGTCACGATTCATGAACATTCAATCGCAAGTTACCCTGAAGAGTTAAAGAAAAAAGTAGCACTTTTACAGTATTTAAAGAATTATCTCGAGACTGATACTGAGAAGTCTGTTGGAGAAAATGATATTCGACTTCCGGTTTATGTTAAAAAATGGATGCTTACTCGACATGCTCTTATTTTTAGACTTTCAAGTAGACTGGTGCAGGTCAATTTTTTAGATAAGTCTGAACTGAGTTTGAACTGCGACAACAAAATCGTCTCTTTTTCAAACCGGAAAGGAGAAAAGATTCAGATGACTTTAGCTAAAGCAGTGCAAGTGAACAACCCGGAGATACTAAGAAGGTTAAAATACACAAGAGACGCCATTCAGCATATGCTTAAGTTCAAACAATCTTGAGTAGTTTGTAATAAAGCCATTCTTATAACTATTCAAAATGTCAATAGAGTCAATAGTGCGAACGTGTAACAAACAAGCAATGGAATGTCTCTGCTCAAATAATTACTCAGAATGTTACCGTCTCTTGAAAAAAGCAGAAGAAATCATCAGGTCTCCGAACTACCCAACAAACTCGAAGTTATCAGCAGTAACCTGGAATAATCTTGGATGTTATTATAAAAGAATTAATTCTTTCGATCTCGCCCTTGAATACCTGACCAAAGCTCTCAAAGACGACTCAGAAGGCGACCAAGTGACTCTCGCCGGGACTCATTTGAATCTTTTAGCAGTTCTTTCACAACTTAAAGACCACAAACAAGCTCTTTATCATGGAGTCCAAGCTGTCAAACTGTTAAAAACCTCCAACAATTTCCCGACACTTCTTCTTGCCTTGCAGCATGTGGGCGATGAGTATCTTCAGTTAGGAGATGCAGATAAAGCGTATTCGACTTATATTCACGCCTTGTCTATTGCTGAAGAACAGTTTGGCAATAATTCAAACTATTGTCTTCAAATTCATGATAAAATCGCTGCACTTAGTCGACAAGAGAAGAAGTTTTACTTTGAAAAACTGAATAAAAGAGCTACTAGACAGATTTTTGATGGGTTTAGGAATTATTCAGTCCTACCGAAAATCACTGCTCCTATTAAACCTAGCAAAAGCTTTGAAAGAAGCCCACCTGTTAGGCAGAGGATTGGGAAAAAGATGAGAAGTGATAGGGTTTATATGAAAACTGCTCCTGGAAAAGCTAAAGTTTTTTTAAGTAATTTGAAAAAAGAACCGAATGATGAGAGTTACTCGAAATTAGAGGAAAAAATTAGTGTCTTGCAAAATCAACTTGAAAACTTTGAGATTAGGTATAAGAAACTTGAACAGTTTGCTAGGGCTAAAACTCAAACTAGAGGATTTCGCAAAAAGAAAAAACTTACTATTGAAGAAAGTGCTGTGATTATACAGAAGTGGTGGAGAGGATATCGAGACAGAAAAGACTTTCGAGTCTATCGCCGTAAAATGACTCACGAGCGTGCAAAACGAGCAATAGAAGAACTGGAAATTCTTCGTAAAGTAGCAATCAACGAAGATCTCTACGCAGCTGAGCCTCGTCCAAAGACGAACGCTCCAGAGTTATACAGGACAAACTACATTAGAAGCACCGGAACTGCTCACATGGGTCAACGATTTTCGGTGCATCCCTGCTAATATTAAGGTAAAAATGGTTGTGCTACATCAAGTCTTCGATTTTCTAAAAGCTTCGAAGTACTTCAAAACCCTTTTCGCCCTTCAAGAAGAAACCGGCCAACTTGCATTTGACTTGGAAGATGACTTGGCACATGTTTACTCTTTAGTATCTAAAGGCGATTTCAGTCAACTTTCATTAATTATTCAAAATTTCAAAGAAACTAATGCAGAAGTTTTCAAAGAAGCGACTTTTCATGTCAAGACTCAGGAATTGTTGGAAAAAATTAATGGATTTCAGGAGAATCTTGAAAATATCAGGGAAAATGTCAGGGATCTAGCCGCGGTCTCTGAGAGAAGTCATCTTTCGAGTCTCTTGGATGCTGTTAAAAAGGGAGACTTGAGAGAATTTGCTTGTTGGGAGGTTTGGAAGGGAAGAATGAACTGTTGGGAGAATTTACTGGAAATTTTTAATGGGAAGAATGAGGTTGAGGATGAGATTGATGTTGAATTGACTGAGTCTGAGGGATATTCGGATCGATATGAACAAGATGATAATGTGGTTTATGAAAGTGATGAGTGATTTTAGGTATTTTTTGTGTAAGTAAGAATAGTAATTTTTTATTCTGGGTTGTAATTAGAATTAAGAAATTTAGAAGAATTTGAAGGGTTTAAGAATGTTTAGAGTGGAATGAAATTCTGAGAATTATTGTTTGAGTAAACTAGACAATAAGTCCTTTAAGTAATTGATAATATTTTATGGGTAATCCAAACTAAATAAGTTTCTCTTGTATCATTCGAGGTTGATTTAAAGATTCACTCATACTAAAAGTTTTTGGAAAGTTTCATATACAAAAATATGTCTATAATTTGATAAAATGCAATTCAAAATTCAAGGATGTCCTAACCATCACTAAATAAGACTGATAGAAGAGCATTTCCCAATCAAGGTTCTTGAGGCTTAAGAACTTATCAAAAAACTACTGTGTAAAACTGGAGAAATCTCTCTTTCAGCAAAAAATAAAAACTTGACAAATATAAAGAATTATCAAATGAATTAATAACTATTTCACTCACGTCAATGAAAATCTCTTCAGGAGAATCTTCTTCCGTTAAACTTCCTAAAAAAATGGAAACTCAGGGATCAAATTATCAATTGAAATTTTGAGAAAAAACGATACATCTCAAGTAATTGAAACTATAAGAAATACTTCAAGCACATCTTATTCTATCTACACTGATAATAAAGCAAATAATTTTGAATCACGTTATTCAAATTATTGACCTATAGATTGATTAGTGAGCTCTCTGGATTTTTATGCGATGATAATATTGAAAAAGAAATTTGTCTAATAATTATCGAAGTACTTGGCTATATAAAATCGTAGTTGGATTTTAATAATCGATATTCAGATAGATTCTCAGTTTAAAAAGATATTTGTATAAAAATTTTAAAAGATTTAACATTCTTCGAACCATCTAAAGAAATAGAAATTCGGATCAACAGCTACTTAAAATATCTCAAACTTCTTATTAAAAATAAAGCCACAAAAAATCAATCGAATGAACATTATCAAAATATAAGATTGTAATAGATGACTTCAATAAGTATTTAGGCTCTATTCGGTTGCTTGGATACGAACAAAAGCTATTCATTTTTGAGCTTCTAGATTCTATTAATATTTGAAAAATTTTCTGTGATAGAAGATTCTCTTCTTATTTAGATAGAGCATTTGAAATTTAAAAGAAACTTACATTTCAGATATCTCATTTTTGGTCTCTTCAAATTTAAATAATGGAAAATTCTTAATTTCTCATTTCAAAATATATCTTTCAAAGGAAAAGCAACAATGGAATAAATTTTGACATTGCTTGTTTTTAATTTTCCTTCAAGAACTCTTTAGCTATTTCAGAAATGATGCACAAGATTTGAACTAATATCAAGATAGAGATTTTTCTGTTATTTCCACTGGCTTGATCATACATCAGTAAATCTATCTATTCATTTATTATTAGCAATCAATCTAAATTTATTTGGCCTGATAATTATATATTACAAAGATTCAATAATTATAAAGCCTAAAAGTTTTGAATTCAATAGAAATATGTTACTAGCACAAAGATTAAAGAGTTTATTTTTTATTATAGAACAAGTAATAATTATATTGAAAGAAAATCAATAAGAACTTAAATACATTAGTATTGACTGATCTCTTAATAAATATAGATGGTAACTACTCACATGATTTTAAAAATGTATTACTTACACCAATATGGATACTATTTAAATGAAAACTGTACTTTATTTAGTTAAATAAAAGGAAAATTTATAGACAAGTTGAAAGTATATACCGATAAACTAACTAAAGAACTTCCTTTAGAACTTCAGAAGATATTAATTAATATAGAAACCCAAATGGATAAAAATATAGAAATGCATCTAAATTTTGAGTTATTATTAATGAACATAATCAATAATATTCTTTTAAGGCTTTCTGATATAAATTTCTGCATTTAAGGTAAGCGAGGAATTAATTGTGCTACTTATTTAAAAATTATGGAAGAGTTTAAATGATGTGGAATTTTATACGTTTCTAAATTCATTTAGAAACCAAAATTTTAATTATTCATTAATGAAATATAGGATTGATTTATTAAACGAACTATTCAATATTAAATCAATCAAGAAACTTCAAATAAATGCTATAGAATATTTATTTGTTGATGATTTAGAAATATTTAAATCAATAGCAATATTAAAACTTTTGAAAATTTGCAACTTGTAAATGATTTCAGAAGAATCATGCTAAACTCTGCCATAAACAAGTTTATTCAGGATGGAAGTTTAAGTAAATATGATTATATTTTAGATGAAGCCCTGAAAATTTCATTAATATTTAAACTGCCAAAGACTTCCACGGAAGGATCTTATTTAAAAAATAATCATTATTGACGATTTCAGTATACTGAGTATTAGTAATGAGATTATTAATGGTGGAATACTCTATGTTTTTATGCATGAATTAGTAGAATACTTACAAAGTACCATACTGCAACTTTAAAATATTTACAGAATTCAGTAATTCTTGGGATGAGGCAAAAAAAAAACTGGACTTATAATTGAAGAGAAACTGCTTGGAAATCAATTTAAACTTTTTCTTACTCAAGGAAAATTTGTTGAATATTCCTCAGTTTGTTACACAAGAAAAGAAAAAAAATGAGTTTAAGAAGGCTAATACTCCTTACCATGAATTTTTGATAATTAGAAAAATGGACTGTGGTGATTCAGAATATTCGAATTTGATGGCTATTGCGGATTTCACCATATGGAAAATTGATACTGATTTTTTGGAAGATAAATGAATTATAAATTAATATTGTTATTCACCTAAATTTAAAATTAGAAATAATAATAGTATTTCCAGATATTAAATGCATCATGAGGTAAAGAAATTTTTATTGAGTTTCTGTGGTTTATATATATTGAAGAATTACAGTTTTGGTCATTTATAAGTATGTTTCAGTTTCTAAGGATTTATAATAATAGTCTAAAATTCAATAATATTAAGACTCGTGGATATTTTTTGGCCTTGTGAGCCTAAGATATTTGGCACCTTAATTAAAATTACTTAAAAAAAGCTGGTTTTAAATTAATAGGGCCGCGTCTTCTCGCTTCAGGTAGAGGCCTGTATAATTTTCATGTACTCGTTCTCATTAATTTAGCCTAACTTTACCAGCGAACTATTTAGACTTCACATCAAAATCATTTTGCTCATCATATAAAGATTTTGTTTTCCTTTTGCTCTTACACAAAAAAAGTTCAATCTTTTATGTTTGTTTGTAATATTTGGTAAATAAAAGGCTTATACTAACTTATCCTGTCCAATTGAAGTTAGAATTGTTATCGCAGAGGGTTACTGATAAATTTTTTTATTGGTATAAGTTTTTGAAAGACATCGCAAGAATCACAGTTGAGGAAGACGATGCAATAATTTGGCTTCTTTTCGATTAGTCTTGGAAACGGGTTTCAAATAAATCCCTTAACTCTGCTGTAGTTTTGAGACTTCTCTATTAAAACTTTCTTTTTTTTTTTTCCAAGTACTTCATATTTTTAAATATCTTATTAAAATTTTTGTAATCATTTAATCATCAAAATTAAATTTTTGTTTAAATCATTCAAGAACTCTAAAATTTTACAGTAAAATTTTCTCTTAGATTGGATAGAGTGAAAACCGATATTTCTTTCCCTGTCTTCAAGATCAGCATTTCCGAAAGGTCCATCATATCCAGTACCAAGTCTTTACTTCTGAATACTGTTAATTTAAGTCTTGATTTATAATAAAAAATTTAAATGAATATATAAGATGTTTTATTCATTCTAATTCTATTGAGCAAAAATATTAAAATAGAATTTTAGAGATCAATTAAACTATACGGGAATTCGATATTGATTTAAATAACTTTACATAATCATTCTATATTTAATTGATATAAATCACTCACTCTATTAGATAAACTTTGTCAAATATCTATAATTAGCATTTAGAATGATCAGATAAGTGAAATAAGATAAAATCTTTAGATCACTTGCATCACTAAGTAGCCATTTCTAATATATCAGATCGAAATTATAATTTATAATAATGTAGATAATTCATTTAAAACATATCAAAAAATGATGAATCAAAAACTGAATTATAATAATGTAGATAATTCATTTAATACACATCGAAGAACGATTAATCAAAAATTTAATTATAATAAAGTAGATAATTCATGTAAAACATATCAAAGAATTAATCAAAAATTTAATTGAAAATAGTTTCCTCCTTTTGATAGAAGTGCTTGAAGACTCAAATGAGATTATTTAACTATGATTCATGTTTTATATGTATTTCAGATAAAATATTTCTGAAATTTTTGAAATATTTGGTGAATGGATTTATATAAGGATGGCTGCCTATTAGTATGACAAAATTGAAGAAATCCTCATTTTAACTGAGCTCTGATTGCTTTTTACTACTTCAGCAGTAATCAACAATATAAAATTATTCAAATTCTTAAACTCTAAATGGATTTTTTATTGAAAATTAAAGTCTATAAATGGAGGATTCAAGTTCACAAACATTCGAAAGGGTCAAAATTTTTAAAACTTCTCAGCAGGGTGACATTAATGAAGAAGCCAGAAGCCAAAAAAAGTTATTCAAATACTACTCAAAGTACTCAAAATTTAAACAAAAAAATTATTCATGGCCGATGAAAGTTTTTGAGGGAAAACATTCAAATTCAGTAAGTTGCTGTTCTTACTCTCCTGATGGAAATTATCTGGCAACTGGATCAGAAGACAACTCGGTTAAAATCTGGAATATAAAAGAGCAAAGAGAAGAGTTTACTCTGAATAATAATGGATATTGTGTTCGATGCTGTTCTTACTCTCCTGATGGAAATTATCTGGCAACTGGATCAAGAGACAAAATGATTAGAATCTGGAATATTAAAGAGAAAAAAGTAGAGTTTTCTTTATATGGAGAATCAGATTTGATAAATTGCTGTTCTTACTCTCCTGATGGAAATTATCTGGCAACTGGATCATATGAGAAGGTTAAAATCTGGAATATAAAAGAGCGAAGAGAAGAATTCACTCTTAGTGGACATTCAGATCAGGTATATTGCTGTTCTTATTCTCCTGATGGAAATTATCTGGCGACTGGATCACAAGACAATACGGTTAAAGTCTGGAATATAAAAGAGCGAAGAGAAGAATTCACTCTTCATGGATTTTCAAATGAGGGATATTGCTGTTCTTATTCTCCTGATGGAAATTATCTGGCGACTGGATTAGGAGACAATACGATTATAATCTGGAATATAAAAGAGCGAAGAGAAGAATTCACTTTTAGAGGACATTCACTTCAGGTATGTTGCTGTTCTTATTCTCCTGATGGAAATAATCTGGCAACTGGATCATACGACAAAATGGTTAAAATTTGGAATATTAAAGAGCAAAGAGAAGAGTTCACTCTAAATGGACATTCAGCTTGGGTACATTGCTGTTCTTACTCTCCTAATGGAAGTTATCTGGCAACTGGATCAAGAGACAAAATGGTTATAATCTGGAATATAAAAGAGCAAAGAGAAGAGTTCACTTTCAATGAACAATTTTATTTGATAAATTTTTGTGCTTATTCTCCTGATGGAGATAATCTAGCTTTTGGATCATTTTTTGAGGTTAAAATCTGGAATATAAAAGAACAAAGAGAAGAGTTTTCTATTGATACAGCTTCGACTTTTATACAATCTTGTTCATACTCAAAAAATGGAAATTATCTTGTAGCCGAATCATCATTTTATAAGTTTGAAATCTTTAAATTGAAAAATAAAAGAGGTGATTTAAATTTGAACAATTTTTATAAATTAAGCAATGATAATAATGTTGAAAACTTAAGAGATTCATTTAAACCATATTACTATAACATTACTAAAATTAAAAAACCTTTTATATGTGGAATATTTACTATAAATTGTAATGATAATGGCAGTATTTCAGTTTGGAATAATTCAGAGAATAGAGAAGAATTTCTTTTATGTTATGAGAACTCCACACTTATAGGTTTATACTTGATAGAGAATCAAAAATATCTAGTAGCTGTTTATACTTCTAATATATTTAAGATAGCCTTTTGGAACAAATTATTATACATTCTACATGACAACCTTTCTAGATGCATCATTGAAAGAGAAAATATCGAATTATTATTCAAAGATGCAAAAGTAGCTATATTTATTAATAACCACTATAATGAGTATTATGAAAGCAAACAGACAATCGAGAGGCAATTAACAATAATTGTTAGTAAACTTCTTCTGGAATTTAGTAAACAAAAAAATTCTGGCATAGCTCTGAATTTATCACAATATCTGGTCAAATTTGCAAATTTAAATATTAGGATTAAGGATCTTGAAGATGAAGCTAGGAAAATGCTAATAAACTTTTATTCTGATACTAGAAATAATAGAGTCGATATTGAAGGAATATATGAATTACAGATTTTAATGTTTTTATATCATTCGATGACAGAATTTGATGATACTCAAGAAAAGATAGGAATTTTATTCGATCAGTTAGTAAAAATTATTAGTTAATTAGAATAATTAGTATTTTGGAATTAGTGAGGGTATTTTATATTGATAATCAAGGCCTTTATTAATCTTATAATGGCCTATACTTGGTTACTGAACAAACATCATAAAGTCTCATTGATCAATTTTTATCTATAAAGATTCATTCAAAGTAATATGAGCTTTATGATTTAGTAAATTATATTTCCCTTTGTTTAACTTATAATCAATTTATCATCATACTTATTATTTACATCAGTTTTTCTAATATTTGAGTTTAATGCATCTTCGTAATCAAATATTCAATAATAAGATCATATAAATATACGAAATTTCCTTAGTTCGAGAGATTAGTTACTGATAATGAGACCTATTTATAAGTTATTATGTTAGGGAAATACATTTAGAATAATTATAAAATTGAGTTAGTTTTATACAATTATACATGCTATGATTACTTTTACTCAAAACAATATAAATCAACTAAATTGCCTTTAAATAAGGATATGATAAATTACCTTTAATAAAGGATATGATATGCTTATTCTTTGCTTCTGAAACTAATCATTAGGTAGGTAAACTATTTCTAAGTAATATAATGTCTATATTGAATTGATATATTTAACATATTTGATGTATTTAACTTTAATATTTTGACTAATATTTACAATCAAATCGACAAATTCCTAAAAATTTTCAAAATTTTGATGTTTATATTAAATAATTCTAAATTCCCCATATGCGAGAAAATTCTGGCCTTGTTTAGAACTCAATATAATCTTAAATTATTTTTAAACTAAACTTCCTTGATCATCTCAGTAAATTAATTTATCCCTTCCAGAAATTAATTATCAACTCTATCATTTCTTCCTTTCATATTGCCTAGTTCTAAATTGTATAATTTGTATAATCTTCACTCACTTCCATTTTACCCAAAAAGTATTCAAAATATAGACATTAAACAAACCATCTCTATCAAATCCAAGATTTCCAAATTCTTCTAACACCCATAAAACCCCAAGATCAAAATTCTAATCCTTAAAACCCAACGATCCCACCCAAATCAATCCATTAAAAATACTTCATTCCACTCCAAATTCCCTTCATAAAATCATCTAAAACCAGCCATATCAACCCCTATTCCCACCAAGTCCTTCCACTTCCAAAATCCCTAAAAATCCATAATTTTTTCCCCAATAATCTCTTATAATTAATGGATAAGCGTTGTACGTCTGACGGCTGCCGGCTAAGTCCGAAAAATAGTTGTTCATGCAACAGGACTTTAGCCTTTTGCGACACGCACATAAACGAGCACATGTTCGAGACGGGCTTTCACTCCAAGCGTCCCCTGCTGGACCTTGAAGACGCCCTGACCAGCCAGATGCTGAACGTCTCGACGACTGTGAAGTCAGTGATAATGACGAGCAAGGAGATGTTCAACGAGATCTGCTGCAAGTTGGTCGAAATCACTGAAGACCTGACCCACAGACAACATTCTTTGATCAAGATGACGAATGACCTGCCTTCAGGCAACCTGAACATCGAATCAATCAATCAACTCGGCCAGACAGGCCTCAAGTTCAGAAAGGCTGAAGACTTCAAGAAGCTCATCGAGCAGCACTTCTCTAAAGAAGAAGCAACTGTTGACTTCTCACTTTTCAATGAAGACTTTCAAACTATCATGAGTCATCTCGCGAAAAGTAATCAACTTCTTGAAGATGTCAAGGATAGGACTGATGCTGATCGCATCAGCAGGGAAGAGGTCTTGACAAGAATTCAACAAATAGAAAACTCAGCTCAACAGTCCTCTGCTCACTTTGAAAATCGTGTTAGGGAGATTGAAGAATCTTTTAGAAGAAGAGAACAACTTTTGACTTTCAGGGATCAGACTGAAAGGATTGAAAATCGTGTTGAGGTAATTGAAAATCAACTCTTGCAGCAGGAGGAGATACTTGTGGAGGTTAATCAGAAGTTTGAAAATGTTAGTGTTGGAATTCTGCAGCATGATCAGGATTTGATAGAGAAGGAAAGGAAGTTGAGAGAGTTGCAGAGAAATGCGGAGGAGGAGTTAAATGTGAGGTTTGAGCAACTTAGTCAAGCTGTTGAGCAGCAGGTGAATGAACTGAATCAAGTTGTTGAAGCTTATAGAAAGTCGGCTTCTGAGCAGATCGGGAAACGCAGTGAAGAAATGGATCAGAGGTATAATAAAAGGTCTGATGAAATAACGGATAATTTCAATGATTTCTGTGATAGAATCAATGGACAGATCAATGGTCTTGAAAATCAGTATGTTGAAATTATTGGCCAGTTCGCAATTGACTTCAGCCAGAAGGTTAGATTTGAAATTGATGCATATAAACAGTTTAAGAAAGATGAAATCGAAAGAATACAACGAGAAGAACAAGAAAGATTGTTTAGAGAAGAGCAAGAACGATTGCATCGGGAAGAACAACAAAGGATCAGAATTGAACAAGAGCAAGAGCGAAAAAGAATTGAAGAGCTAGCCAAAAAGAGAGCAGAAGAAGAACAACGAATTAAGGACGAAGAACAAAAGAAAAATGAAGCACCAAATAAAGGTTCGAACAATTCAGCATTTGAAGCTATGGATTCAGAACAGAAAAAGAATTACTTTTTATCATTGAAATTAGGAGAGCCTGGAAATAATCCTAATAAGAATCCTCAATACATCAAAGAAATCAAGATGACTAATGATGGTATATATGTGTTTGTTTGTATTTGATATGCAGGTATGAGTCAACAGATCGTAAGTTTGATTTAGGTAAGAATAGAGTCAGAGATGGTCAATTTAAACAGCATGTATGAACTATGTAGGTACAAGTAACAAAGATCTTAGACATAATCAGCAGGTAATGATATCTTAGAAGGTAACAGTAATCAAGATTGTAGAGGTTAACAGATGGTACGGGTAAAAAAAGGCGCAGATTCGATTAGAAGGTAAAAGATATTTAGTACATGTTTACAACTTAACAACTAAGAATCGAGAGTTATGGGGATCTAATGAAAATGATAAATCAAGACAGTGGAAAGATAGATATCCTGAATGTGTTTACGCTGCCTGGGGCTACTAAAAATCATTTAGATAATTTAGATTTAGCTATAATAAACTTCTTGATATTTGTATAAGTAAGATTATGATTGATATAGACGTATTCTTATGGAATATCAATTACTAATTTCTCAATTCAATGCAAGGAATTAATCATCATAAAAATATATATACCGCAATTTTAGGGACTTTAATAAGGCTGAATACATCAATTGATGATCTTTTGGTTTAAAACTCTCAGTTTTTCAATATGAGGAACTGAATAATAAAAAGAGAAGTAGTTTGCTTAGATTGTTTTCATTAATGTTGTAATATAAATCAGCTTTGCAATTGATTGGATTCAGACAAGTAAATTTGAATTGTTATTATTAGTCTATCACGAATTTTTAAATATTGATGGTATTAATATATTGGTAAAATATCAGAATCAATATATTCCCAGGTAAGATAATGAAAAATCACTATATAAATATTGAAACTCAAGTTATTCTTTAAGATACTACCTTAGGATAAAAAATGAGTGCATGAAAGTTTATGGTATAAATTTGAAATCTTTCAAACTGGAGTTAAAAGATTACTGAAATAATTTTTTTTTTCTCTAGTCAAAACGTGAACTATTTATCTTAAGTTCTTTGGTCCCATGGCTATTGTTTCTTGAAATCAAATTTTAACTAAGTGTAGATAGTTTTAGCTTTTTTATATGTGAACAAGGTTCAATTGTTTGACTAATGAAATATCCAAAGAGAAATTAGTTAGGTTAAACCAGTCCTAACTTTATTTTCTAAAGAGTTGAGTAGTAGATTATAGATAGTTGAATAGTAGATTATATATTGTTGAGTATCAGATTAAGGATTGTTGAGGATTAGATTAATGATTTTT
>RSEH01000328.1:0-46008 GCA_006503475.1 Stentor roeselii
GGATTGTTTTTATGGAAGATTTATTGAGAGATGTATATTTGTAGTTTTGATTTGAAAATTGAGATTTATTGTTGATATGTTCTCATCATCTAACATAAAAAAGAACTTTTAATTCAAATGATAGGATGAATAATAATGTTATAGTTGATAATATATACTACCATGTTTCAATATTTCAATTATCTTGTTCCTGATTCTTATTTATTTAAAATAATAAAGAAACACTTTATTTGAAAGAGTTGATTCAGATAAACTAGATCGGAAGATTCGCTTATTTTACTAAGCTGATCACTAGATCAAAATTTCATATTCACTGCGTAGGTTCTTACTTGTTTAGGCCTAGAACTTTAATTATAATCTAAAGTTAATACTTTCATTGCTTTTTAAGTCAAATTTGGTCAAATCAATCATTAGGTTGCAAACGTTTACATAGAGCTTTAAGTTTTATTCAATGAATAATTTATAATCTTTAAAATTTGATGCACATTTTGCTCAGTAAAATCTTTGGAAAATTAAGGATCTTCATCACTCTACGCTTCATAACTTATTTTCTTATTTATATAATCATATATTTATCATCTTTATATAATCATATATTTATCTTCTTTATATAATCATATATTATCTTCTCTATATAATCATATATTATCTTCTTTATATAATCATATATTATCTTCTCTATATAATCATATATTATCTTCTTCATGCAGATTGTAGATTTCATCATTAATCTTTCTCTAATTGTGAAACCTTCACTAAATTCATGAATACTTTCTATTCTAAATATTCTTATTTCTAATAGTAAATTTTTAATTACATTTTCTTGTTTAAAAGCTAATTTTGTAACTTCTAATTGAATAAAGCAGACCATCTAATGATTTAATATTTGGCTTATTATATTTTCGGGAACTTATTAAGTTTTTTCTTGTATTAAAGATCCAGATAAAGGACAAAACCTTTCAGCTTTCGAACCGAGCCAAAATCATCTCATTTCTTTTTCATTCTAGTTTCCTGATCTTTCTACAATGGTAAGCAGAGAAATTAAATTTTCAAATAGAGATTCGATAAATTTTATTGTTAATTTTTTTTGATAATGCTCCTTTGTTGATTCTGAATCCTCTTGCAGCCTTTAATTCCGAATGGCATTCATCAAGGAATTCACATATTTTAACCTTTTCCTCTATAGTAATTCAAGATATTTCTTCTTAGCTATGAATAATGATGCATTCTATGGAAAGAATTTTCTAAAATGAAACTCTCTCAGCTGCTAATCTACTGCAAAATGACTTACTCACTTTATACAGATTAAATCGTAAAAATTAAATTTGGGATTTAGATGCCTTTCTAATCTAATAGCAAAAATATTTCAAATTTGCCATGTAATTATATTCTATTCAATATGTTTAATGAAGATGATAGTCTATTTATTAAAAGGATAAAATCTTTACCCTGATCGACTATAGTCGCTAGTTGTGACCTCTAATTTTGTGAAAAAAGATAAAGAAACATTAGCTTGATGACTAATCTATCCTAGCAGAGTATTATCATATGTGGGAATAATCAAATATCTTATCCTACTTTTAAGTCAAAGTGGTAACCTTAAGTGATCAGAGATATTAAAACATTTTTTATTATAATAAAGCCTCCCTAAATCTAATAATAAAATATTCTCCTAATCTACGACTTAGATTATCAAACCTTAAATTCTAAAACTGGATAAAAAAAAATACAACACATCTTCATCTAAACGATGATTCCATTTCCCATAATCAAAAATTACTATACTTAACTATAAATCCTCAAATTGCCAAAAAAATTTTAAACTCAAACCAGCAATTTAAAAATTCTAATAAATTCATAAAAAATTCCTTATAATGTTAATTTCTTTACTTCTCTCTCTAGAAGTGCTCAGTATCTCCATCGAATCAATCCCTGAAACAGGTTCTTCCCCCATATCAAAAATGGGCTCAGCAGCAATCTACGATGCAGAGACCAATTCAATAATAACGATCGGAGGAGAAAAGTTCACCGACGGTTCAATCGACAGTGAGATCGATTCATTCAACTTAACATCTCTGAAGTGGGACTCAAGAATTCCAATATCAGAATACATCCCAAAAATGATCATTTATCACGGAATGCATTTGAGAAATGACAGAAAATTATTGGTTTTTGGTTATTTTTCAGAAGTTTTTTTACTTGATCTTGACGGTTTCTCTTGGGCAAGAACTGAATTAAAAGGAGATAAAATTTATGATCCACGATATTATGCATATACTTCAATGTACTTCAATAATACTGATTATTTCGTGTTGTTTGGAGGTCTTTGCTCTTTTGGATATGTAAACACTTTAACTCTGTAATTTTTAAATAGAATCGATGTGGATAAACTTGTTGCTAAAACTTTAAAGAATAATGGAACACCTCCTAGTCCTAGAAATGGGGCAACGATTTCGTTTTATAACAACTCGCTTTATGTTTATGGTTATTCTATTTCGGAAGTTGCGAAAGGAAAAGAAAGTGGATCAGAGTTGTTTAGATATGATCTCCTTGATGAGTACTGGGAAGTTGTCAAGACGAATGGAGAGCCTCCAGGTCCCAGACAGTTTCATTATTCTTGCATTTACAAGGATGAACTTTACATTTTCTATGGACTTTTACCTGAGTATGCCTTGAGCATCAAATCAATATTTAAATTCAACTTCAAATCCACCCTCTGGACCTACCTCACTTCAAACCCCGTTCATACAAACTACGCTTCCGCAACACTTTTAATTGAAAATAAATTTTTCTTCATATATGGAAGAGACGTGATCAGTTTTCTCAACTCCGTAACTTTCATCGACTTAAGCAAGTCTCAATTCATTCCTGAGTACTTATCAAAGGACTGGACTTCGCCTTCAGCTCGAGTGTTTCACTGCAGTTTTGTCGTAAATCAAAACATGTACATTTTCGCAGGGTCCAGTGTAGATGTCTCTGTAAATCTGAAGTACTTCAACGATATGTGGACTTTCAGCTTTGTTGATAATCTCTGGTCATCTGTGCAAATGTTCGGAAATGTTCCTAGTGAAAGAGGAAGTTTCGCATCTGTGATGATGTCTGGAAATGTTTTGGTCTTGTTTGGCGGAATTGGAATTAATGGGTTTTTACATGATTTGTATTATTTTCAGGAAACTAGGAAGAAGTGGGCTCTAATTCAACCTGGGAATTATGGACCGACTGGTAGAGCGGATTCTTGCTTGGCTTTTCATGATAATGTAATTTATATTATTGGGGGGAGAAATGACGCAGGCGGTTTATCCGAAATTTGGCTCTACAGTTTCTTAACAAACGAATACACCCTGCACCCAGCTAAAATAGGAGGAACATCTCAATTTTATATAAAAAACATACAACACACAAAATGTTGGGTAGAAGATTCAGAAAATCATCTAAAGCTGACAATCATAGGAGGTTCAGATTCAAACGCTTACCCAAACGAGGATCTAATCCATTTAAATTTATATAAAAACGGGTCTTATTCAATAGAACTAAGAAAAATCAGCAACATCATAATGCAAGCTATAGTAGGATCAGAGACCTCATCAATAAAATATGGAAATTATTTGATAAGACTAGGAGGAACTATTTTTAGATCAGTTGTTTTAACTCAAGCTTTTGTATTTGATCTTGAAAATGCCAGTTTTCTTCCTTTAAACCTAACTTTTAACTTCTTCGGTCATTCAGCTGTTCATTACAAGAAGTCAATCTACGTCTTTGGAGGAGCTGCCTCGATTGAGTTATACAGAGTTACCAACATGCTCAAAAGTCAACTACTAAAAATAACCTTTGATGAAAATGACAGCTTTTCTATTGGATGCAGTCCTGGAACCTTCCTGTCTGACTGTCAACCATGTGAAAAAGGGACTTTTTATTCTAATGGAACTTGCAATAATTGTCCACCTGGAAAGTTCAATGATCTCATCGCTTCTACAAGTTTAGATCAGTGCTTGCCTTGTCCTGCTGGGTACTTTACTAACCAACAAGGGTCCACAAAGTGTCGTCAGTGCGAGTCTAGTTTTAATTGCCCTGTCGGAGCTGTTAATCCAAAGAAAATCAGAGACCTTGAAAGAAACAGCTCAGTTCAACCCAAGCCTTACAAAAATAAGAAAAATTTTATATCTGAAATTGTTGGAAATCTTTGGATTTTTTCTGCTGTTGTTTGTGGAGTTGTTGGAGTTTTTAGTTTTTTTTTTGGGGATATTTGGAAAATTTTGAGAAAAGTTGATTTTTTTGTAGCGAATCATCATAATGACTTAGGAGTTGCAATAGTTCATCGAAAAACAAGTTTTGGAGGACTTTTTAGCTTATTTTTTATCATGGTTTCAGCTGTTACAATATCTGGAGGATTTTTAAGTTTCACATTAGACAATATTACAGAAATACAAGCTTTGGTCCCTGTTATTTCCTTAGATACTTCAGTGACTGCGAATTTCCTGAGATTAGAATTTATTTTTTACTCATATGGTGGAAATTGTGTAGAAAACTCAAAATGCAGTTCAAAGATAAAGATTATCGATGATGGACTCAAGTCATCAAGCAGGTACCTCGAATGTGCCTATGATGGAAATGACTGCAAAGTAACCATAAACTACTTGACATGTTCCACAATAAGAAAAAACGCTGAAGTCCTTTTATCACTTGAAGAACAGTCTAGTTACTCAACAGGATTATCATTAAACATCACGTCATCCTCTTCAATTCCAGATGAAGTCAGCAGTGTTTTTGTTTTTTTTCAAGCAAGTAGCAATGATTCATTATTAAAAGGTTCTAAACCTTCAATATTTTACTATAAATTCACACCTTCAGTAACTGATACTCAGGTCTTTAAAAGTGAAAGCAGCGAATGGCCCAGTCAAGAAACAGGATTTCATATCTGGCCTAATCAAGACCCTCAGATTGGGTCACTAGTGGACCAGGACTCGTAATTTTTAATTAGAATTAACCTTTTTTTGCATTTAAAGGCAAAAGTTAGTATTACTGAAAGTGATACTGCAATGCTTACTCAAAGACTGGTCAATCAAAGTGCCTTGGCTTTTATCGGAACTTTACTTGGGTCTGTCTTTGGATTGATGGGAACTGTTGCTGTCATCATGAAATTCACGGAAAGTTTTTCTGAGAGATATGAGAAGAAGAAAATGAAAAAAGTGGATTTTTATGAAAAAATTAGAAAAAGAATTCTTCTTGATTTTGAAACTGATTCTTATTTTCCTTCTAAGTTCTCTAATCGAGTAGTACCAACTGTTTATGAAATTCATGATGATTAATAGATTTAGAGATAATTTTTAGATTTGTAGGAAAATGATTATGGCTGAAGAAAATAAGTAGAAAATAATGAATGATTCATTATTTAAGCAGGCAATAAAATCTCATTGAATAAAATTTTAATCTCCTTAGATTGAACTTTAATGATTATTCCTTCATCTCTCTATGAAGATTTCAAAATCCTATATCAAATCATTAACCAGTTAAATAATATAAAATTGTAATCAAACATTTATGAAAGATTTTTTAAAGTTTACTGCTATTTTAATTATAGATAAGAGAAGTCTACTATCTAATATTCTGGGAATTTCAAAGTTATACCGATTTCTTTTATTACGTAACCATCATGACTTCTTAGCTGCAATATTCTCAGAAGAAAAGTTTGTGAAGAGTTGATAAATTTCTCTCTTATAGTTCATTAATGATGATTACTCAGACATCTTGAGTCAATATCACAAAAATACAGGATTTTTCCTTTATTACTAAAAATACCCAAAATTGTAATGTTTTTTAGATAATATATACTTTTTTTCAATAGTGTTAATTTTTCAAGTATAATCAGTTAATAAAATAATGCCAATGATGAATTAAACTTTTCTTTCAGATAGTTGAATATTTATATTCTAGAAATAATTTGAGCAAATCTTAAGTATTTGAAATTCTTATAAGAGAAGAAACTGAATATATTGTTTTTTAACAAGCATGCAACTTAGGCAACTGAGTTTTCTTGGATTATCATCAGTGCATTCTCATCAATTCCAATAAGATATGTGCTATTTTTTAGCTAATCCTATAAGCAACAGCAACAGGCCTCAGCTTTCAAGATTAGCATAAATTCACCACTTTTGTAATAAATATTCAGATCGATAAAGTAAAAATTTAATCATTCGTCAAGACACTGAGATATAATCACATGGCTATTAATGTTTTGATATTTTTTATAATACACTTTACCTTTATCTTAAAAAATCTATCATAAATCAAGTAAAACTACAACGTAATTTTATAACAGGTAAATAAGAGTGATTTATGCTATTGGAATTTAAAAAGAATTAGTATTCGCTATCATGGAAGTGTCACTGTCATCCTTAATTTCCTGAAATATTTTTAAGGTTTATGAAAACGTAGTGAAAGATCTTAGTATAAGTGAAGATTAAAAAGGTTTTGTTCAATTCAAACTACTTGATCTTAATTTATAATTATTCTATTTGAGAAATTATTTGTTCGTAAAGACGAAATCTAGTAATCACTTGCATAAACTGAACTTATAAACCTAAATACCAAACCTACTAATAGAAGACATAAATATGAAAAACTATATAAATAATAATCACAATCCAATAAAAACAAACATGAGAGCCTAATCCAAAAATCAACAAATCCTATATCCTTATTCCAAAACCTTCAAAAAAAATTAAATCTATAAATGCTTTTACCTATCCTAATCCTCCTTCAAGTCTCAAGCATTTCAATCACATCCATTCCCTCAACAGGTGCCCCTCCAATCTCCAAAGTAGGATCATCAGCAGTATACGACTCAAATTCCAATTCAATAATAACGATCGGAGGACAGAAGTCAACAGACGGTTCATTAACCAGCGAAATCGAAATTTTCAGCCTAAAATCCTTTCAATGGTCCTCAAGACCAACAATATCCGAATACGTTCCAAGTTACCTGATATACAACGGGATCCATTTAAGATCAGACAATCAACTTTTAATCTTCGGGACATTTTCTGAAATATTTTCTCTGAACCTAAACGACTTTTCCTGGTCAAAATTAAAACTCAAAGGAGCTGATTTGTTCGACATGCGATCTTTTGCATTCACTTCAGTAGTTCTAAACAATACCGAGTACCTTGTGATCTTCGGAGGGATCAGTTCGAATGGCTTTTCAAATGAGTTAACTCTGTAAAAGTTAGACAGGATCGACGTGAATTCTTTAACAGCGAGACATTTACCGAGAAGAGGCGCGGTTCCAAGTCCAAGAAACGCAGGAAGTATTTCATTTTACAAGAATTCTTTTTATGTTTATGGATATTCTATCATGGACTTGGCGACTTCGCAAGAAACAGGCTCTGAGTTGTTTAGATATGATATCTTTGGAGAGTATTGGGAAATCGTCAAAACAACTGGAGGACCCCCGGGACCGAGGCAGTTTCATTATAGCTGCATTTTTAATGATGAACTTTACATTTTCTATGGAGCCGTGACTGAAGTCTCATCGGATTATGACTCAGTGTTTAAGTTCAACTTTGAGTTGAGTGAATGGGTTTTGGTGATGAGAAGCTCAACACATAAGACCACACTTGCAGCGCATCTTCTGATTGGTAGCAAGATTTACTTTATATATGGAAGGACAATTACCAGCTTTACTAATGCAGTGTCGTTTATAGACCTTAGCAAGGATCAACTTGTTCCTGAGTATTTGTCAGAAAATTGGATATCGCCTTCAGCTCGTTTGCATCATTGCAGTTTTGTTGTGAATGAAAATATGTATATTTTTGCAGGGTCTTATGAAGATAACTCATTAGAAGTGAAATACTTAAATGACATGTGGTCTTTTAGTTTCAAATATGAAAACTGGTCTTATATTCAACCAACAGGAGACGTTCCCAGCGAAAGAAAGCTCTTCGGTTATACCATGATGTCAGGTGACATTCTTCTCTTATTTGGAGGAGTGGGACCTTCAGGTTACTTAAACGATTTATATTATTTTCAAGAGCCAAGTAAGAAATGGACTAAAATCCTCGCCTCAAACATCGGTCCAACAATAAGAAGTGAGTCATGTTTGACATTTCAAGACAACATCCTTTACATAATCGGAGGCAGAAACGATGCAGGAGGATTCGATGAAATCTGGATGTACAGCTTTCTAACAAATGAATTTTCTTTACACCCTGCGAAAATAGGAGGCAAAACTTTCTCTATAAAAAATATCTTAGACGCGAAATGCTGGACTGAACAAACTGACCACTTAAAACTCTTCATCATCGGAGGAAGTGACTCTTCACTTAACCCCAACATCGACTTGATAGAATTGAAAATATTTGAAAATTCCAGTTTTTTCATTGAAAATAATAACATCGGCAACCTTACCGAACAAGCTTTAATCGGATCAGAAACATCAGTGATTAAAGTCGCTGATTTTATTTTAAGACTTGGAGGAACCGAGTTCGGTTCAGTAGTTTTACCGAAAGTTTTCATTTTTTCCTTGAAAAACAAGACTCAAAAGGAGTTAAACTTATCTTTTAATTTCTTCGGACATTCAGCAGTTCATTATAAAAAAGCTGTTTACGTCTTTGGAGGAGGTGCAGCAAATGAGATGTACCGAGTAACAAGCAAGCTGAAGAGACATTTATTAAAAATCGATTTTTCTTCAGAAGACTCTTGGATGCAATGCAGTCCTGGAACCTTTCCACCTGACTGCGAGCCTTGTGGCCCAGGGACTTTTTCTCATAATGGAAACTGTTCCAAGTGCCCTGCAGGAAAATTTAACACCTTAGTGGCTTCGAATAGTGAAGACCAGTGCTTTCCTTGCCCTGTTGGAACTTTTTCTCATCAGAAAGGGTCTTCGAAGTGCTTTCAATGCGAGTCCAGGTTTAACTGTCCAGTCGGGACTAGCATTCCCAGGAGTTTTAAGCGTCTTGATGGGAATAGCTCTGTGCAACCTAAGAGTTATCAGAGGAAAAGAGGAGAGGTTAATGATGTTATTTATAAACTTTGGATTGCTTCTGCTGTTTTTTGTGGATTTGCTTGCTTTTCTAGTATTTTTTTTGAGGTTTTTTGGAAATATCTGAGAAAAATTGACTTTTTTGTTTCGAATCATCATAATGACCTGGGAGTTGCTATTGTTTTTAGAAAAACTAGCTTTGGAGGACTTTTTAGTGTTTTTTTTGTTATGGTTGCTGTGGTTACGGTTAGTGGAGGAGTTTTGAGCTTTTATTTGGATAATATTTCGGAAATTCAGGCTTTGGTTCCGGCTATTTCTTTGGATGCTGATGTTAAGGCTGGATTTCTTGCATTGGAGTTTGTTTTTTACTCTTATGGAGGAAAATGTGTTGAAAATGAAAAATGTAGTCAGAAGGTTAAAGTTATTGATGATGGGATTTTATATGCGAATAGAGATGTTCAGTGCTCTTTCAAAGAGAATGACTGCACAGTAAAGATCGAATATCTGGCAGTTTCTCTTAGTAGAAAAAGCACTGAAATTTTAGTCTCACTTGAAGAAAGGTCCAGCTATTCAACAGCCCTCTCATTAAACATAAGCGTGTCCTCCTCAATCCCCAACGAAATCAGTAGCATTTTCACAGTCTTCGAAACAACAAGCCCTACTTACCTATTAAAAGGAACAACACCTTCAATATTTTCCTACAAATTCACACCATCAGTAATAATAATTCAGGTCTTCAAAAGCGAAAGTACAGAATGGCCAAGTCAAGAAACCGGTTTTCACATCTGGCCGAATCAAGACCCAGAAATCGGCTCTCAAGCTGACCAAGAATCGTAAAAATCAATCAGAATCAACGTTAGACTTCATTTAAAAGCAAAGGTTATAATTACTGAAAGTGACACTGGAATGCAGACTCAAAGATTTATTAATCAAAGTTGGCTTGCTTTTATTGGTACTTTGCTTGGGTCGATCTTTGGAATCATGGGAACTGTTGCAGCCTTTATGCAGTTTACTGAAAGTTTTTCCGAAAAGTATGAGAAAAAGAAGATGATGAGGTTAAAGATGAGGGATAATATTAAGAAGCATTTTTTGATTGATTGTCAAACTTCTTATACTGGGACTTTGAAGACTGCTAGGATTGCTCCAACAATGTATGAAATTCATTCGGATAGGTAAGTTTAGTAGTTAACACAGCAAAACTCTTAAATTCAAAATCTATAAAATTTTCATTCTGAAAGCATTTTCATGTAGAAATCAATGATCCTAGATTTAAACTCACACATTAACCTTCAAATTAACCCAAATTCTAAAAAAAATATCTGCAACTTTTAGTCAAATTTCAATCATAAATACAAATTACACAAGCCAATTATAAAGAAATAAAAATATTCAAATTCCAGTGATTATTTTACAAACTCTAAATTTTTAAAATAATCATCAAACCTAACAAAACTTAAAATTTAAAAATTTATTCAAACAACCAAAAAATTCTTAACTTGATTGAATATTTCCTAAATACCCAAAATCCTCTTCACCAGTTAATTTTGTAATTTCCATAAGAAATTTAATCTTTTCAATCAACCTTTCTAATCATTCATTAATCTAACACAACATATTAAATAAAAATTCCCAATAATCTTATTATTCAACAACTTATCAAATAACCCTATAAATGTCTCTCCTTATCTTCCTTGTAGTCCAAGTTTCATCAGTTTCAGTAAAATCCATTCCTTCAACCGGTCCTCCTCCAGTATCAAATCTAGCCTCAGCAGCAGTATACGATCCAAAAACCGGAAACATCATAACAATCGGAGGTCAACAATCAAAAAGCGATCTCCTCACATCCGAAGTGAATATTTTCAACATAAAATCCAAATCCTGGGAATCAGCTGAGATAATTTCTGAATTTTCCCCATCATATTTAGTGAATCACGGAATGTACCTAAGAAAAGACAGAAAAATTCTGATAATAGGTCGATATTCAGAAGTCTTTTTATTCGACATTGACTATTTTTCATGGTCAACTGAAGAGCTTAAAGGTGATAATATTGGAGGAGTTCGATCTTATTCAAGCACCCAAGTCGTTTTTAATGAAACTGAATATTTCGTGATATTTGGAGGAATTAATCCTAACGGCTTTACAAATGACTTGTTTTTGTAGGTTTTATTTAGAATTGACGTTGAGAGGCTTGAATGTCGCAAGTTACCGAATAATGGAATCGTTCCTAGTCCTAGGAATATGGCAACGATTTCTTTTTATGATAACTCGTTTTATGTTTATGGTTATGCAACTTATGACCTTGCCAGAAGAGTTGCTAGTGGAACGGAACTGTTTCGATATGATCTTAGAAGAGAGTTTTGGGATATCGTCAAGACTCAGGGATTAAATCCTGGACCTAGGTCTGTACACTATTCTTGTATTTATTTAGAAGAACTTTACATTATTTATGGACTCATGCCTGAGTATTCTTATGAGTATGACTCAATTTTTAAATTTAATTTCAGGTCTGGTAATTGGAGCTTTGTTGCGAAAAACCCGGGGCATAAAGGGTTTTTATCAGCTAGTATTTTGATTGAAGAGAAATTTTACTTCTTGTATGGGAGGAGTTTTAGTTCTTATACTAATGCTGTCTCGTTTATAGACTTGTCGAAGCCTCATCTTCTTCCCGAATACATTTCCCCAAACTGGATATCTCCATCAGCCCGGGTAAACCACTGCAGTTTCATAGTAAACGAGAACATGTACATCTTCGGAGGGTCAAACGGTGACAGTTCATCAAACAAAGAGTTCTACAACGACATGTGGTCATTTAACTTCAACTACGAGAACTGGACAACAATAAAACCATTTGGAGAAGTCCCAAGCGAAAGAAGTAATTTTTGTTCCGTGATATTCTCAGGCGACGTTTTAGCCTTATTCGGAGGAGTAGGCCCATCAGGTTATTTAAACGATTTATACTATTTCCAAGAAACCAGCCAAAAATGGACTCAAGTAAAACCCGAAAATTCAGGACCCTCTGGAAGGTCAGGGTGTTGCATGGCTTACGGAGAAGACAAACTTTTCATCGTAGGAGGGAAAAATGAAGACTCAGGTTTTAATGAAATCTGGATTTTCAACTTGATTACTAACGAGTTTTACCTTTCTGAAGCGAAAATCGGAGGAAGTAGTTTTTTCCAGATTCAAGACATTATTGATTCAATTTGTTGGATTGAATCGGAAAATGATTACTTGAAATTAAGTCTTGTTGGAGGAGTTGATTCAGTTGCTTATCCTAACTTGAACTTAATTGAAGTGAAATTCTTTCAAAATTCAACTTTTAATATTTCGAAATTTAACATCAGCGACTTCAGATCCCAGGGTGTTGTCGGGACTGACACCTCATTGATTCGAACTGGGAAATACGGAGTCAGACTTGGAGGAACAGTCTTCACTTGGATGGTTTTTTCTAATGTTTATCTTTTCGACTTTCAAGAAAAAACCTTAATACCTTTAAACTTGACTGAAAAATTCAACTTTTTCGGACATTCAGCTGTTCATTTCCAGAAGTCAGTTTATGTCTTTGGAGGAGGAACTTCAAATGAAATTTATAAATCTTTTACTAAGTTTAAAGCAAGGATGCTTAAGATTGAGTTTGAAAAAAAGGATAACTTTACTTTAACCTGCAGTCATGGAACTAGTGGAAGAGAATGTCAACCTTGTCGCCCTGGGACTTACGCTGATGAAGGGGTTTGTGAAAAGTGCCCTAAGGGGAAATATAACCGCTTGTTTGCTGCCACTAGTATTGAACAGTGCTTACCTTGTCCTGCTGGATACTTCACGAATAAGGAAGGGTCTTCTTTTTGCTATCAGTGTGAGTCAATGTTTTCTTGTCCTATCGGCACTGTCACTCCCAAGGGGTTAATGGGGGTGAAGGGAAATAGCTCTGTCCAACCTAAGGTTTATCAGGATCAGAGAGAAATTGTTCATGGAATCGTTTTGAAACTTTGGTATTCAGCTGCTGGGGTCTGTGCTATTGTTTGTGTTTTTAGTATTGGCTTGGGAATCTTTTGGGATCAGATTAGGAAAATTGACTTTTTTGTCTCTAATCATCATAATGATCTGGGTGTTGCTATTGTTCATCGGAAGACTAGCTTTGGAGGACTTTTTAGTCTTTTCTTTGTTATGGTGTCAATTGTAACAATAAGTGGAGGATTCTTAAGCTTTTATCTAGACAACATCTCAGAGATCCAAGCCCTAGTTCCTCTAATTTCTTTAGACACTTCAGTCCAAGCAAATTTTTTGCGTTTTGAATTCGTATTTTATTCATATGGTGGAAATTGTGTTGAAAAGTCAGAATGCAGTTCAAAGATAAAAGTCTTTCAAGATGGTCTTTCATCAGCAAGCAGATACATCGAATGTTCCTTTATTGAAGATGAATGCAAAGTCACTGTTAATTATTTGAGCAGTTCAATTAAAAGGAAAAATGCTGAAGTTTTCTTGTCGCTTGAAGAACAGTCAAGTTATGCAACTGGACTTTCTTTGAATATTTCTGCATCTTCATCTATTCCTAATGAAATCAGCAGTGTTTTTGTTGCGTTTCAGACAAGTAGTGAAAGTTTACTATTGAAAGGAACTACTCCTTCAATATTTTATTATAAGTTTACACCTTCCGTATAAAATAGGTAGGTTTTTAAAAGTGAGAGCAACCAATGGCCAAGTCAAGAAACCGGATATCATATCTGGTCTTCCCAAGACCCTCAAATTGGTTCTCAAGTTGATCAAGAATCGTAATTTTAAAGTAGCATGAAACTCAAACTACACTTGAAAGCAAAAGTTATAATTACAGAAAGTGACACTGCATTAATGACTAAAAGATATCTCAACCAAACCTGGCTGTTATTTATAGGAACTATCCTTGGATCAGTGTTTGGATTGATGGGAACAGTTGCAGCGATCATGAGAATAACTGAAAACTTTTCTGAAAAGATTGAAAAGAGGAAATTTATAAAAAAGAACATAAAAGATAATGTTGTAAAGAATATTTCACTTTTGAATGAATTTTATCCTGGAGTGGAAAAAAAACCTTTTAGTAAGATAGTTCCATTGAAATATGAAATTCATGAGACTCAAGATGTTTCTAAAATCAATAATTAGGTTATAACTTTAAACTTGTTTTCACATAGAAATTCTTTAAAATATTAATTATCAAATTGCCAGTTAATTTTAAGATAGCTTCAGATTTGATGAAAGTTTAATTCTCGTGAATATTAGCGAAATTCACTCAATCACTTCTATTTTCTCCTATTAAAACTAACTAAAATATTCAAAATATCACTAAAAATATATTGATTTCAGTGAAATAGGCTAAAAGTCTATTAAAAAAAGAGAAAAGTTGAAAATAATGGAAACAATTTTAAAACTTTATCTCTTATTTTATGGTCTTCAAGCATTAGCTATAACCATAAATATCGTGAAATTCGATTCTAAAGTAAAACCTACTTAGTCTCTATTTTCTGATAGTTTCATAGAAATCGAGCTATCAGTTGACGATGTTTCATTCGAAGGTAGTTCGATATCATTAGAGCTTTACAACTCTAAAACTAAAGCCGAGTCATTATTTTCAGGTCCTTCAGAATGCTATCTCGAATCAGATGGCTCATGTCTATTCGAAGACATTCAAATCCCAAGTCCAGGTTCCTATTTCTTCCTTTTCTCCCTAAACGAAACCCAATTAATCTCCGACACTTTCTCAGTCATTTCAGGTATTTCTTCAATCATCGTAAACTCGTCAGAACCCAGTCCTTCCACATTCACCCAATTCAGCCTTTCTGTCTTTTTTCTCGATTCCTCCGGAAATCTCTGGAACCATGGCGAAATCGAGTACTTTTTAGAGGCTTCCGAAAAATTCTACGGAAAATACCTGAAAATCTTCGGAGTTTGCAGTAAGGGAAGCCAAAAAATCAATACTTTTATCGAAAAATCAGGAAATCTTTTAATATCCGCTCATTCCGGAGATATTTTTTCAAAGTCAGTAGAAATGCAGATGAGAGTCAACAAGTTAAAATTCTGTAAATTGGGTGTTAATGAAAAAAACCTTGAAATTGAAGTTGAAAGTGCCTTTGAAGTGGAAATATGTCTTTATGATAATGATATGAAAGAGCTTGCACTGGAAGACAACAGAAATTTCGTTATTTTAGCTTTGGATAATGGAAAAGTCCTCTCAAAGCAAAAGATTTTTAAAGGAGTCGCCCGTTTTCAAGACTTAAAAATAATGAACCCTGGAAAATTTTACCTAAAAGCGAGTTCCACTGAAAGAGAGTCAATCTTTTCAGACATGCAAATCCTGGTCAGAAGTTTACCTCTAGCTTACATTTTCTTAGAAGTTCCAGAAAACATCACAACTTTTTCAACATTTCAAGTGAAGTTTCGCCTTTTAAATCGAAAACATGAACTTATAGACTTTCCCTGTCTCATAAACATTTTCGCAAATTCAACTCTTTTCGGCCAGTCAGAGTTTCTTGCAAGTTCAGGTTTCGGGGAGTTGACTTTTTACTTAAAACAAGCAGGTCGAACGAAAATGACGATATTTTCCAATTTTTCTATTTTAAACACGACGACTTTCGAAGCGAGTCATCCAGTTCCATCACTAACAATCAAAGACTTATTCGTAATATTTAAACAGTTCGCCCAAAGCAACTACTTTACAATCGAGGCTTTTTTTCTCAACACTTCAAAAGACCAGACCTTTCCTGAGCTTTTCCAGGCTGAAGCGAGTTTAGTCCCGGCAGGTCACCTCGCAGGAGACGTTTCAAAATCAGTGAATCTTCCTTTTTTCACCTTTGCCAACCTGACGATCCTTTCATCTGGAAGCTTTTTTTTAAAAGTAACCTTGAAAGACCTTACAAGTCTTCAAGTCCTCAGCGAAAGTATTTCAAGGCAAAAGTTCCAAATAAGCAAAAAACAAGCACATTTGCCCAGAGCTTCTCAAATCTTAACAACTGTGAAAATCGAGACTTCAAGTAAAGAAATCAACGAATTTTTCAACTTTTGGCTGAAAATTCAGCTTTTTGATCAAAATTCTGACTTTTTTAGAAATGAATGTCAAGTGACTGTCATGGCAAATTCTTCGATTTTTGGAGAAACTCAGAAAAATGTATCATCTGGAGAGAGTCGTCTGGAACTTCATACGAAAAATGCGGAATCGGTAAAGTTGTTAGTTTCTGCCTGTGAAAAACTGGCTCAGACTGTTGAGTTATCAGTTTTGCCTGTAGTTGTTTCTTTAGAGGTAAAGGAAGACATTGTAAGAAAAATTTAGAAAAATTTCAGCAATAGTTTTAATGTCACTGTTTCTGTTCTTGACTATCGACAGAAAGAACTGGAAGATGTGAATGGAATTTATGATGTTTTTGTTTTTTTGAAACCTGAAGGCAAGTTGAATGGAACTACAAGTGCTTCAGGGGTGAAAGGAAAACATGAGTTTTTCAATCTGACTATCGACTCTCCTGGAGTTTATACTTTTAATGCTCGAGTTCATGAAAAGCTTTCTTCCCAGGAATTCGAAGTTAATTCAAATGTGTTCACGATTCCAGCAAGACCTGTAGAAAGGGTGACTAATTATCCAATGATCGTTTTGATTATTTGGTTTTGGGCTATGATTATCTTTGGAGTTATTTTTTATATTAGTGATAAGGACTTTATTCAAATTGGAATGCCGAAAGGTCCCTTGCACAAGTATTGTCCTCTTCTTGTTATTAACAACCCTTCTCCAGACCATTTAAGAATCGCGACTTTGCTTAAGGTCTTTATGGTGCAGTTCTTTATGTTTACAGTTCTTGGAATTTTTCAGGTCTCTTCTCAGCTTGGATTGACTTTTGATTGTTTTTGGGAAAGTAAAGAAATGTTTTTAGCTTGTGAAGGACTTAGCTTAGTGACTGCATTCGTTTATAACTTTTCGATGGAAAAGGTGAAGAAAATAGTGAATTTTTTTATTTCCATTTCTTTGGTTGCTAGTTTATTTACTGCGATTCGAGCTGTTGTCAAGTGCCAGGCTGAGTACTTTTTGATATGGACTGAACTTTTTTTAGTTTATTCTTTTTTAGACCTGTTGATTCTGCAGAATTTGATTGGAATCGCTTATTATTTACTTTTAGGAGAATCTTGCAAGAAGGAAAACCCGGAAGCTCTTGTTAAGCCATTATTGTCACCTAAAGGAAGACAAACACCGAAAAAATCACTCCCGAATTTGAGCCTTTCTATGATCAAGCCCCCATCTTCTCGATTTAATTCGATGACTCCAAGCGAAAATACTAAAAAGAATATTGACTTGGATTATATTAGGAGAACAACAGTGTCTCCAGAGATAGGCCGTCGTTTCTTATTCAACGAAGACGAATCAACTGCCATCAAGGTTTCACTAAATACACCTCGAAATGACTCAAGTATGTTAGTGACGCATGAAAGCCTAGGAAGTCAATCAAGTCAGATTTTACCTGGCATTCAAAACATTAATTTTCAAGGGTTTCATGGAAGTCCAGTCAATAATCAAGCAAAAAGAACTTCAGGAGTGATTTCACCTAAACCTCCAAACATCAGGTTTTCTAATCCTAATAAATAGATAATATTATTATTCTCTCTGGAACTTGAAGAGACGCTTCTTGTCTATTGACTCAAAATCAAACCCAAGGTAAATTATAGGGCATCGAAAAGAAGGCTCTTGTATTTTGTACTCGCAGATCTTGTTTTTTATGCAGATTATTATGAAATCTAGATCTTCTTCGTATTCCTCACATATTGCTTGGACTTCTAAGCATAAATTGTCGTAGTTTTCACTTCGACATGATATTATGAGACTTGCCGCTGCTTCTTGAAAAGGTGTGAATTCTAGATACAGGTCGAACTTTATGAGAAGTAATAAAATTTCTGCGATCTTTTGAAGATCTTCAGGAATTTGAAGAATTTTGGATAAGTGACGCAAAATGTCAATGCTTGTAACATCGTTTAACTCAAAGCCAAGAACCTGCAGCATCTCGAGTTCCTTTTTCTTGAGTTGATTCAAGGAAAATTTATTATGGCCGATCTCTTTTTGGATAACTGCAAGATTCAAGATGCCTGAATCATCGAATTTTATTGCTAAGACCATCGAGATTATCCCTGTTATATGAAGATCTTGCTTTGAGAAAATTTCCTCAGATCTTGAAAAGAAACGGTCGAGATAGTTGACAGCTCGAAGATAGACATATAAAGTTGAAGAGCATTTAACAAGCACTTCAATCATCCAATCAATCATCCTTATCCTCATGTCTTCAGTGATCGAATGCCTTCCATATGGACTTTTTCCTTGAACTGCATTAGGTAAATTAACATAATTCATAAAATTCACTTCCTCTCCAGTTTTTTCAAAGTAATCCGAAGCAGATGTTGAAGGCGATGAAGATTCATTCAAGATCGTTTGCATTTATTGCTCTTGTGTATCCAAGATACATCCAATATACAGGTGAGGAATTCTAAAAAAAATCTAAAAAGTTTAAAAACCCTTCAAACCCTAAAAAACTTACTTTTTTCACTACTAAAAATAAGTTAACTTATATAAGGTGGTGTTCTTCCATTTTTGAGATTTCGATAAACCGCGAATAAATTCAAGTGCATGTTGAACTTTTCATGTTGCCTATATAAAATCCCCTAAATCCTTAAAAAAAGCCACAAAAACCTAAAACCCATAAAAAATCCCTAATTCCCCAATCCCTCCATCCAAATATCCTCCATTGAAGCTAATAATTAACATGGAAGTATCAAAGCACAAGAAGTCAAAGTCCCTATTCATCCCCCCAACAATATCTTCCAGCCCTTCCAAGCTATTAAAAAAGCCTCAAAGTCCAAAAAAGCCTCAAAGTCCTCGAAAGTCTCCATCAAAGCAGAGGTCTCCGATGAAATCTCGTGGAAGCACTTATCGTTTAGACAAAATTCTCGGTTCCGGTACCTTCGGGACAGTATTTTCATCAATAAATCCATGCACAGGTCAAAAAGTTGCAATAAAAAAGCTTCCCCAAGACCTTCGATACAAAAACCGCGAACTAAGCCTAATGAAAGACCTTTCTCATCCAAACATCATGATATTCATCGACTCATTCACATCCAAAGGCGCTCGAGACAACGAGAACTTCCTTCACATCGTGATGGAGTACATGCCTTTAAACCTTCTTGAAATAATCCACAACTACCACGGGTACAAACAAAGACTTCCAACAAGTCTCGTGAAAATCTTCAGCTACCAGCTCCTCAGAAGCCTTCTTTACCTCGAACTGAAAAACGTCGTACATCGTGATATTAAAACTGAAAACGTGATGGTCGAACCCATCAGTAATAGACTCGTCCTTTGTGACTTCGGATGTGCGAAAAAACTGGTAGTTGGAGAGTCTAACATTTCTTATATATGCTCCAGGTACTACCGTCCTCCAGAGCTGATACTCGGCTCAACTAATTATAACTGCTCAGTCGATATGTGGAGTGTCGGATGTGTCATCGCTGAGATGGTCTTAGGCAAACCGCTCTTTGCGGGGAAGACTCAAAATGACCAACTTGTAGAAATTATTAAAGTTTTAGGAAGTATCAGCAAGGAAGACATCCAAGAAATCAACCCAAAGTTCCTTGAAATGAGAATGCCTGAAATAAAAAAACTCAGTTGGAGACGCGTTTTTTCTGAACATGTTGAAGAACTTGATGACTTACTTGATAAGATTTTTGTTTACTCGCCTAGCAAGAGAATCAGTCCTCTACAGGCCCTGCAGCATCCTTTCTTCGAAGATCTTCGAAAAGAAGGCTTCAGGATGCCTGGAGGACGACCTTTGCCTGGCTTGTTTAACTGGACGAGTGAGGAACTAGCGGCCGGTGTCCATCTTTCACTGACTCCTGACTGGGCAAAGAGTTAATATTTAATAACTTAAGAGTCTTTAATTATCTTTAGTGAAGGGCTTTTGGACTTTCGAGACTCGAATAATGATTCGAGTTCTGGTCCTGATAATGTTGGCTGCGGGTTCGCTTTGGGTGAGTGGAGGTTGTCAGTGCCTTCTTCTTCTGGCTCTTCGACACTTGCTGCTCCGAGATTTTCACTTCGACCGCTCACGGCTTCATCTGCGAAAGTGAAGCCTCGCTGGGTTTGAACTTGATAGATTGAAGGGGTTTTGTTGGTTTTTAAACAGATAAAAGCGTATAAAGGATGCATTAAAAATAACTCAAAAAGACCGAAAAATAATAAGTTAAGTACCCAGTTGTAGGAAAGGTTCTTGCATTTGGAAAAGTAGAGGAATAATTGGTAGGATAGGGAAAGAATTGAGAAAAGTATTGAGGATATCATCGGGATTGGTTTGGCTTTTGAGGATTTTAAATTGTTTTGAAGCATCAGGTTGATGAAGGTAAATGGCTGGCTTATTAAGAAAGGTATTAGTCCTGAAAGAAGGTCTTTTGATGAAAATTTTTCATCTGTGGATGAGCTGAATAAGTAAAAACTTGTCAGTTTTAGTCCTGATAGGAGAAGGAGTATTGATGATGATAACTGGTGGATTGAGGTAATCCGGTTTAACTGTCCTTGTCTCTGAAAAGCTGAAGTGATTGGGATTAAGTTCACTATTGAGTATCGAGGAGGGAGTTTTTCGTCTTTAATTGAAGAAATCTTTTTGGAGGTCTTAAAAATACTGAGGTTTAAAAGGATTATACCCAATGACCATAATAATGCAAATCCGAATATTACTGATGAAATTAAAACTCCGATTTCTTCATGAGTGCAAACTTTTTCATCCTCGTATACTGAAAAATAACCTGTTTTATATAAATGAATCTTTAAATATCCTTCAGAACTTGAAGAAAATTTACATGATTTTGTAGAAAGATGCTTTGAATCTCCACATGCTGATAAAGAAAATAAATTATTCTTTATCTCCAAAACTATTCCTGAATCAAGTTTTAAATCTGATTCAACACTTGGAAGTGACTCGTAGTTGAATGATATGTAAGTACCTGAGGTGTTTACTGATACTAAAAAGTAAAATGTTTCGTTAAAATCACAAAAAATCACTTGAATATCAATCACTTCTGAAGAGTTTATTTTTAGATCTGGAGGGAAAGTAAGTTTGAAATTGTTTAGACTTGTGGAAAAACCATCGAGTTTATTTGAAAATGTTCGGGTCAAAAGAGCGATAAACTTCGAATCATATTCAAAACTATGAACCGGAAGGTAGTTTTCAGACACTTGTGTTAAAATCACTGAAACACAATAAAAAAACCTTGATTTCTTCAAATAATACCTAAAACTGTACAACAATTCCATAATATCATCAGTATTTTCACTATTAAAATTAATTTTCTCCAGATATTTTTCAATAATCGGATAAACCTTCTCAAAATAATCCCCATCAAAATTTTGAAACTTTTCCACAATCTTCAAAGTCTCACTGAAAATTTCTAAATTATCCTGAAACTCCTGATCAAAATATTTAAAAAAAGCCGAAAAAAGTACCTTAAACTCATAATCATTTAAATCTTTTCCATCAAGAGCCAAAATAGATTCAGGTACATTTCTCCCATTATTCAAATACTCTAAATACCTATTTTTCCCCTCATCTTCGCCAAGTCGTCTATATTTCTTAAGATCCTTTTCAAACCCTTTACACATATTCGAAGCATCACACAAGACCATGATCATAGTTTTCATATCAGGTAAGCCAGCAGTGTAGTACTCATTAAAAAAGTCAGAATTTCCAAATAAAAACTTCTTTTTCCCCACACCTCCGAACTGATACTTAAGAGGGTAGTCCTGGTCATCCAGGTCCCAGCAGAGCTTTCCAGTCAAATACAAAAACTCTTGAAATTCACTTACTTGAAATTCTTGACAATCAGGACCAAGTTTCGTCTTAGCTTCAAAACTAGCGATTTCTTTATCATCATTCAAAAAAAGCTTAAATTTAAAAATTTTTCCTTGTTCGAACTGTTTTCCTAAGGCACAAAAAAAAGGCTTTTTCATGTCAGTCTGTCGAGAGTCGAACTTACCGCCTTGGACTTGCCAGGAAAATTGAGAGTTTTCGTTTAAGTTCACTGTTGGAATGATTTTTACCAGGGATTGATGAGAAATTATCGGGTTTATTGAAGGGACTTCGATAGACCCTTTTAAATTAGAGTCAACTGTGAGTATCACAAAACGTGTCGCGGTCTTTGAACTGGTCTTGACAATGACTTGAAACCTGTAACTTTTTGCATCAATTAAAGAATAATTCGAGATTTTTACCATTTCTTTTTCTTTCGAAAATTCGATTTCTTGCCCGAATCGAGTCAAACAAGGCAAGAAGTCCTGAGAGCAGCTCCAAGAGTAAACAAATTGAGCTGAAGAGTCGTCAGGGTCCTGAGCCTCGACGTTTAAAACAAGAGGACGATCCAAAGGAATACTTCCTGAAGACCTGCTTAAGATAAGGACCAGTTCATTTGCATTGACTTGAATTTTCGTCTTCAAAGTGATTTTCTCTGAACTGGCTTCTACTGAATACACCCAACCAGCTTGCAAGGTATTCGGAGGAATGACCAGCCGATGATTGACTTTGCTGGAATTGACTAACAAGTCAAAATCAGCGATTTTTTCACTTTTCCAAGAAAATAAAGGGAACACTTCAAAGCAGGACCCGATAGAAACGACTTCTAAAACAACAGGATTCTGAGGCAGGACAGTGATAAAGGAACCGACATTGAAATCAAGCATTAAGGTCTTATCTTTCGTTATTTTCACAGTTTTAAAGGCATTTGCATTCACATTCAAAGCGTCTATTCTACAAGTAAGTGACAAGAAAAGTTCTCCTTCTTTCAACAGCTCTTTCGGAAGAACCAGAACTGAAAGTGTTGAATTTTCAATAAAACTTCGAAGACTCTCTGAAGCCTCTGACAAGACTTTCCAAGAAAAAGACATTTCAGTGGAAAAAGTCGATGATTTCAAAACAAGACCTTCATCAGAACATTGAGTAGAAAAAACATCAGGCGCCGTGATAGTGACTTGAAGAGTAGGTAAAGGAAACAACAAGTTAATCTCTAAATTCAATCTTTCCACTGAATAAGAACACTCGTCTTTAATTGTAACGAGATTCGTGTTGTTTAATTCAAAGCT
Organism: Stentor roeselii; assembly: GCA_006503475.1. Lineage (NCBI taxonomy): Eukaryota > Ciliophora > Heterotrichea > Heterotrichida > Stentoridae > Stentor > Stentor roeselii. The sequence continues at coordinate 23,095 of RSEH01000328.1, forward strand.
TCTAACCTGAAGGTCCGGGTATTTCTTTAAAGAAATTTCAACCTGCCAGGAGTTGACCCATGAACAACTCGGGCTGTATTTAAAAAGATCTGAGTCTTCAGCAAGGATTTTCACACAAGAGTCAAGTCCTTTAAAATCAATGGTCTTCTGAGAAATAACAATGATTTTTCTGTAATCTTCTGAATAATAAGAGTAAAGATCAGACCTTCGTAGGTATCTTCCACAAGCGACGCAAAACCCGTTGCTTGGTTTTAAATCATTCTGACACTCACATTTTTGTGTAGATTCATTGAAAATACTTAAAAAAACACAAGAACAAGACCCGTTCACCACCTGAGAAGCCTCGTCTCGACATTGAACGCATTGAAACTCTCCGACAGCCACTGCACATAATTCATCTGAATTATTCCCTTTAAAAACTTGCACTTTAAAAAAAGTTTCAACATCTTCCACGCGAGCCTTAAGTAAAATCTCTCCTGTTTCATTAAAAACCAACAAAAAATGACCAGTTCCACTTTCTGCAAGTCCAGATGTGAGAAGTTCTGAATTTGAATTGAATATTGAAAAAGTCACTGAATAGGGCAAAAGGTTTTCAGTCGAATTCAAGATTTTCAGGGAAAATGAAGAAAAGTACTTCGTTTTCACTGGGTCTGGTGGATTTGATATCTGAAGAAGTGATGCTGGTCCGAAGATGAATTTTGGAAGAGATAAGGTTGAGTTGAGGCAGTTTGATGCAGAGGCAAGAACTTGGAAGACTCCTGGAAAGTCGATCTCGATGTTTGAGAAGAGAAGTGAACCTGATGAAGTTGAACCTGAATAACTTTTATGAATTTGACCTGAGTTTAAGAGGAGAAGGACAAGAGTTTCTCCTGATGTTGATGAGGAATTTTCACCTGAATAGTCTTTTATGCTTGTAGATATCCAGAAAGGGCTTTGGATGAAGAATGGATGGTCTTTTTTTTCTTGGTTTTCGTATTGGATCAAGATTTTTCTTTGGTTTATTGTTAGGAATATTGGCTTTGTTATCAGACCTGCTGTTATTATGATTTGGGCTATACCACTTTTTAGGAATTTTAGAGGAAATGATGATTTTCCTGTTGTTGTTGTTAATTGGGTTGGACCTGATACTTCTAGGTTTATTGCTAGGACTATTTCTGTACTTCTCGTCCATAGGTTGCCGAATTGGTTTCTTATTGTTACATTGAAGCTGAATTCGAAACCAACAGTCAGGACCTTCGGATATTCCGTATTAATAGACGAAAGTACAATTTCAATGATATAAAAACTTGCCGAAGTAGCATCAACCAAATCATTCCCACTAAAAACCAAAGAAAAGCTTCCAGTTTTCCTAAACTCCAAGCCCGTAAAATTAGCCTTTCCAGAACTAGTACTCTTTTGTAAAACTCCATTCAAACCATCTGCAGGAACCGATTCAAGATTCAATTCATAAATTCCATAACTTTCTTCAACCATCATCAAATCATTCCTAAAAACCTGCACAAAAACATCAAAACTTGATTCAACAAACATAGGCTACTTAAAAAATACCGTCGGAGAAACACTTTTAATTTTAAGCACATTTTTTAAAACATTAACCGAAACATCAACAGTAGCCAATTCGCTTGAAAACTTCAAGATTTTCAATCCAGACACAGAAAACCTTAAAGAAAACTGAAAATTTCCAGAAGTATTTGTCAAACTTTTCCCTCCAGCGAGGCTATCATCAGAACTGGCATCAACAGTGCATGTTTTCCACCAAATCCTTGAAATCTGGTCAAAAGCATTTACATTGACGATGAAATCTTGATTAACCGAGACATTAAAAGCACTGATATCAGTAATAAGACTCGTTAAAACAGCAGCTTCTAATAAAAAGTCCTTTGAATTCCCTGTGATCATGCCATTTGAAGTGACTTCAAAATGGAAAGTCCCTGAAGAAATAATTAAAACTGAAAAGACTGCAACGCCATTTGAGGTGTCTTGAGTCAGGTTCCCTGAAATGTCGCCAGTTGGAAATAATGACAAGGTCAATGAAAAAGGCCCAAAAGAACTAACGACGGCGGAGCCGGAGTTGCTGTAGACTTTTGCAGTCACGGTAAAGACTGAGTTCTCAATGAACGGCTAAATGGAAAGTACTGTCGGAGAGATACTTGTTATTTTTAATAAGTTCTGGAGAATTGTCAAGGAAATCACTGAAGACAAGCTTCCTACACTCGCTGTTATCGTCAAGTCTCCACTTGTTTCACTTCGCAGTGTGAATAATGAAGATCCTGTCGTTGTCATCTGTGAAAGAACTCCTATTAATGAAAATGATGGAGAAATAGTCACTTCTGTTGATGTTGTTATCAGCTTATTACATAAATCTTGGAGCTTCGCTGTTACTGTAAAGATAAAGTTCGCTGATGGAGAAAGAGAAGAAGATGATAAGGAAATTACTTGCAAGTCTGAAATCACGTCGAATTCACTTGTTTGTGATAAAAGATTACTGGATTCGTCTAGCACTGACATTGAATACTTTCCTGATGAAGAGATTGAAAAACCGGTCAATGTGCAACCTGAGGTGTCTGAAAGATCGCAATTTTTAGAGGATATGACTGAACCTGATTGAGTTTTTAGTTTCACTGTTATTGTCATCGTCACGCTTGAAACGCTGTTGTCTGATGTGTCGATTGTCAGGACTGTCACGTCGAAACTTGAACAGACGATTGTCACCTATGTGGGGGGTACTGGAGGAATGTTTTGAATGGTTGGGATAAGATCTGAGAGACCACCCAATATTAAAGTCAAAAAGATCATTTGACAGAATTATAGCTGGTATTAAAATTAGACTTAGGTCATCTGAGAGATGTTATAAAAATGTGTAAGCATATTCTTAATGCTCAGGTTCAAGTCCGTGCACCTTGTTGCCAGGCCTGGTTCGACTGTCCAGAATGCCATGCTGAAGTAGCTGGACATGAGTTAGCCCGAAGCACAGATATTGTTTTCGGATGCAAAAAATGCCGGAAAGTTTTCAGAAAAAACGCTGAAGATTTCGACGAAAGTGACGAGTACTGCCCCAGATGTGACAACCACTTCATGCGACCAGCGATAACTCCAGAGAACAAAGACATGATCAAAGGTTTAGCGAGAAAGTAATTCAAATTCAATTAATCCGGTTTCTCATAATATGTTTATTTCACTTCTATCATCTTCGGTAACTTTTTTAGCTCTGTCTTTACCTTTTGTGCTAGGGTTTAATTATGTGAATCATGGAATAGACTGGCCTGGTACTTGCAATACTTCAATTGCTCAGTCTCCAGTCGATATAAACTTGGACTTTGTAAAGATTTTAGACAAAAAAGACCCGAACTACTGGTACCTGGACCTGCACTACAAGAAAGTTCATGTGATTAACTTGAACTCAACTAAACCTATTCCGATAACATCAGGATTCACATTCAATCCAAGTATCAACTTCAATATTTTTTCGAACTTTGGAAAAATTTCTCAAAAGTTTTCAAATAATGAGAAAATCTTTGAAGCGAACAGTATTAGTTTCAAGTATCCAGCGGAACATACTTTTAATGGAAAAAGAAGGGGAAATGATGGAAAGGAGTTGTTGGAAGTTCAAATTACTCATGTTTCAACTGATAATAAAAATGATACTTTGGTTTTAAGTGCCTTGTTTCAGCAGAGTGATCAGAAAAATCACTTTTTGCAGCAGGTGATTGAGGCTTATTATAGTAGTATTGGAGGGGATATTGACTGCACTTTTGTCACAAATGGATGGTTTGTGGTGAAAAATTTTTTTACTTATGAGGGGAGTTTGAGTATTCCGCCTTGTAGAGAAGGAGTTACTTGGGTGATTGACATGGATTATATTAACTGCACTAAAACTCAGATAGAATTTTTTAAACAAAAACTCAACATTTCTAATGGAGGCAACTTCAGGTACACATTTCCTTTAGTTGGAAGAGTCGTAAAAAATCATATTGCTGCTGTTTTTAGCTTTGGAATGTTTAAAAAAGGAATGATTGGGTTGATTATTATTTTAGTAGTGTTTATGTAATTCAGGATAAATTTGAAAATTAAAGAAAGTTCTTAAAAATATATTTTCAGATTGTTTATAAATATCTGTTTATTTTATATTGAGTAAGATTTGAATTTATTGATATTTTTCATGTTTGAATAAGTAAAAACCTTTATAAAATAATAATCTTTTTAAGAAACTTGATCCATTACTTTGAAACTAAATTTAAAATTTTTCAACATCCTTAATCCTATTCTAGGACTAGTTTTACATCATAATAAATAATGAATAACAAACATATACCTATTTCAACGAACTCTAAAACAAGACTCGCCTTGTCCACCCAGACGCACTTAATCCGAGTGAGGTAAATCAAACATAGTCCAAAAGTGACAAGAATAAAATCCTCTACCAAATCCAACAAATCCTCAGAAGAAATTGGAGGGAAAGGAATTTCAACGCCTAAACCCCGAGGAAGACTTCCAAGTTCCCCATTCGCATCTCCATCTAAAGTTTCATTTTCCAAGTTAACCCCTTTGCGAATGACAAGCACACAAAGAATATCATCTCAAAACACAAGGCACTCAAAAAACCTAACATTAGCCGAAGTGATTCCTTCAAGTCTCAGTTCAATGCGAATGCCAGGTCCCCAAGACTTATCATTTTTCATAACTTCTCTATTTGACCAGTTTTCAAGCCCAGAAGACATAACAGACTATTTTTTCTTTAACCGAGGACAGACACTTAACTTTGAACAATTTTACTTGTCTTGTGTTTCGTTAAATCTTGATAAAATTTTCCTTAAACTCGAAAAAATCTTCGAAGAAGCCAAAGTCGAAAAATGTTTAAACCGGAAAAAGTTCTTGATGAAGGCTCTTAAAGTTCAAAATGAACAAAGAAGACCTTTTAAGAAAGGTGATACTTTTGATGATATTTTTAATAAACTCGTCAATAAGAGTGAAGTAGAAAAATCAGCTAAAGCGAAAAGGATTATTGAAGCGGTCAAAGTGGCTAAGGGAAGTGATGATTTAATTACAAGGCTTCAGGTGGAAAACTCGAAAGTAAAACTATCGGGAAAGGAAATCCATGTTTTGCTTGATCAGAGAAACTCAAGCAGGAAAAAGAAAGACTTGAATATGACTGTCAGGGTAAACTGCAGTCCTTATAATTTGATACCTGCTGCAATCAATAAAAAAAATTTGTAAGGTTTAAATAGGATGAATGTCAATAGAACGCCTACGAGGAAGAGAAGGCAATCTTAATCCCAATAAGAATTTTTAATAACTTTACCAACTTAAACATCTGAATAATCATAAAGATTTACTTAATTATATGGAACCTTTCAACCCTGTCAAATATTGTGAATCACTTTTAAAATCCCATGAATCAATTTCAATAGCAACTCTAGAAAAAGCTCTAATGAAGGTAAAATCCGATCTAGAACAAGCCCGTGATACAAGTTTATCAAATATTCACAAAGTTCAGTCTTCCGTTCAAGAAAGAGGAGGAATGGATATTTTATACAATCTTCTCGAGCGACAGTCAAGAGCATCGAAAGGTTTAGACTCAGCTCGTCTGATGGTAAAAGAATTAAACACCCGATACGAAGAAACAAGTAAAATCCTCGAGGAAAAAGAAATGCAAAGAAAAAATGCTGTCCTTATTCGTGACTTGATCATCGAGTTAGATCATTACAATGATAGCCAAAGTGATATCGACATCGACCCTAAACATTTGATTTACTTGAAACATTCATTGGAAGTCCTTGACATTCCAGAATACAACACAGTAAAAATAATCAGGCACAACAAGCAATTAACCGCAAGTTCATCGACGTCAAAAATAAGTATTTTGAGAAATTCGTTAAAAGCTATGCACTTAAAGAGGTAAAATCAATGAAAGAAGCTTATGATGTTCTTCTTGATTTTAATGGACAACAATCCTGTCTCGACTTTTACGTAGAAAAAGTGACAGAAACCTTAGAAATGTAATAAAAAGTCAGAAAAGATAAACAAGAAGATTTCTACAAGCACTTAAATTACGCGATATCAGAAATCGAGGGGATAACAAATCGAGAAATTGTAGGAAATTACGTGAAACTTCTCTCAATCTTCGGGGAAAATAGCGATATTGTTGATATTCTTCTGACTGAAATATTAGAACTGAAGTTAAAGCCTTTTATCCACAAACATTTAGATAGTGACGTGATTTCATCTCAGAATTTTTTAGAGTTTCTAGCGCATTCTTTTGTAGAAGTCTCGGCATTGACAAATAGGATCAAATCAGATATTTCACAACTGAGCATCGACCTGTCAGGGACCATCGACCATCTCTTTTCAAACATCTTCAGTCCTTACCTGTCAAGTTATTTCACCATGGAGTTCAAGTCTTTAAAAGGACTTGCTGATGGAAGCTTTGAATATATTTTAGAGCCTTTGAATCAGAGGGCTCATCGTAAGTCGATTGATGTTAAAGTTATTCAAAGTAACTTGGATGAAGAGATCAGGGCTACTTTAGAAGCTTGCATGGATTCTATCGCTAGGACTAAGAAAAATTCGATTTTAAATGAACTGCAAGCGGGACTTTTAAGGTGTAAAAAACTTAGTCAGTCTGGTGAAGAGTCTGCAAATTCGGCTCAGCTTGTGACTGTTGTACTTGATGTTAGCTATACTGGAATTTATCATCAGATTTTAACAAAGTTGCATAGTTGTTTGGAGTATGATGATATTAGAGGGATTTATATTGGAAAACTTTTTTATATGATTGCTGACCTGGCAAATTACATAAAAGACTTCAACGTAGAAATCGCTAAAAAGATATCCGAAAACCTTTCAGGAGTCGACCACGAACGATGCGAAAGTTTACGAAAGCGAGTATGCGCAAGCATCGACCAAAAAATAATGAAAAGTCTTCAACTAAGCATAAACCTAATGTCAAGCGAAAGTGAAAAAATCCTAAAAGCCATTCAAAAAAAGACCGACTACTGCGGTACCGAAGAAAGTTTAGACAACACAGAAGCATGCACCGAGGCCTACAACTACCTCTACGAGCAGATCGCTTGCATAAAAAAATCACTTCCAGTCTCACAGCATTCAAAACTTCTGATAAGACTTGGACAGAAGCTGACGAATCTCATCGTGAATCACATCAGCGAATACATCGTTTCAGAAGAAAAAGCACTTTTATTGAGCAGTGACATGAATAAATATCGAAACTTGATCCTTTTGTGTGAAAATGAAAAAGTTGTAGTCGAGTTCGAGAAGTACAGACAAATGATGAATTTATTCATGTTGAATGCAAGTTCTTTACCTGAATTTATTCATGAAGAACCTATTGCTTCAATTGACTCTCAGATCTTGGCACAGTTTATTTCTCATCGGAAAGACTTTAAGGCTGGAAAAGTCAGCAAGTTATTACCTTCGTTGTTCAATACTTAGTAATTTTTTAGATAAGGATTTGGAATTTAAATTTTTGGATGAGATAATTTAAATAATGGGATGCTCTTTTGGAAAAGCTTCGGCATTGCAGGAATTGAATCTTATTATTAAGCAGATTAGCTTGGAAAATCATGCTCTTGAAAAAGAAAGGGATAAACTTAGGTCACAGCATGATGATCGGCCTGAAGAAGAAAAGGACAGTCTGCAGGACCTTCGAGTCATGCATAGTGACCTAGAAAAAGAAATCAAAGAGCTTAAGGACATCATGATGGACTTCATCCCTCAAAGTGAAACAGAAAGTTCAACTGTTTCAGTTCGAGCAGGTATCGAAAAAATCACAGAAATTCAAAAAGAACTTGAAGAAAAATCTTTAAAAATAAGAGAAATGATCACAAAACGAGAAGAAATTAAAAAAGAACATGAAAACCTTGAAAATCTCATTGTTGACACTGAAAAACAGATAAGTGAATTGGAAGCTGCAATTGAAAATCAAGAAGAAACTCTTCGTGACCAGGAAAATATTGAAGAGAAGCTTCAAATCTATGAAAAAGAAAAGGCTGATCTGATTGAAGAGTTAAAAGATGCTGAAAATATTTATAAAGAACTCTCAGAAGAAGTTAAAAATTGGGAAGGTGAAGAGGTAAACAACAACGCAGATAAACATTCATACGAAGCTCTTCTTTCACTCTCAGAAGCAGACGTGAACCGAGAGTTAAAAGTAGTTGAAAGAGAACTCGAAGACCTCTCAGCTCAAATCAAAGACCTAGAACAAAAAGAAGTAGAACTTCAACACATGGACTCCTACATCGCAAACTTGCAAGAAAAGCTAAACAGTAACTCTAAAAACGCGAATGTTCGAAAGCAAATCGAAGAAAGTCAAGAAAGAATCGAGTACTTAAAAAAAGAGAAGAAAAAAGTAAAAGACGAGGTCTCAAAATTACGAAAGTTTTCAAATGGAGGAGTCGAAGCAACGAACATGAAAATCAACGCCTTGAATCAAATCCTTGAAAAAAAGACTGGAAATGTAGGAAAGGGGCAAGACAACTTGATTAACGACGTCGAACTTGTATTGAAGAGGGCGAAAGAAATGAGTATCAATTTGAATAGTCATTAGTTAAGGATTAGATCATTACACATCGCACACAAGGACGAGTCTTGTCAAGACTTGAATGTTCGATGTCGAAGGGGTCATCTGACTTTTGATTCGATTTTATTAGTTGGATTTTTAAGTTTTCTATAATTGCTTGCTTTTCTTTTTGGATTTTTTTCAGCTCTGAGACTTTTTTCTCTTCTTCTTCGTTGAAAAGTCCTGGAGTGGTACTCACAAGAGCATCGGTTAGAACTTCGGGTTCTTTTGACTTATTTTTGCATTCGATGATTTTTACATCTATTTCTTTTCCTTCTTCTTCAGTTCTGATTAAATCTTGGATAATTGATTGTTTTAAAGTAAGCTCTTGGTTTACACCTGCTTCAATATCAGCGAGTTCTTTCTTCATCTTATCGATTTTTTCGAATTCCTTACTTAACTTCATCATTTTTTCATGTTTTTCCTTAGCTTCTTCGATTCTGGCCCTGATAATAGCGCCTTGATCCTGTTTCTCAACAATACGATTTTTTAGTTCGAATAATTCACTTCTAACTTTCATCACTTTATCCTTTTCCATTGCAAATTCATTTTCAAGACCATTCAAATTTTTCTCCATTCCTTGAATCAAAAGTTTAAAATTGACATGACTCGTCATTACTTCATCTTTTTTCTTACTTTTTTCCGTTTTTACCTTCTCCAGCTCAAAGTTCATCTTTTTAATCTGAATAAAAGTTAACTCCTTAGACATAGCTTCTTCATGCAAAGTCTTCAGCTCTTCAATTCGATTTTCTATTTCCACTTTTTCCTCTTTTGACTTCTTGATATTATTTTTCACTTTATCCTGTTCATTCATGACATGTTCAATGTCAAGCTTAAAATTTTCAGAAAATTTGTAAATGACTGCTTTTTGACAGCAACTATTACAAACCCTCAGTTTTTTCAACTGAACTGGATGAACAGCGACCTGTGGAGAGCACTGAGCACAGACACCTCGATAGCAGAACTTGCAATAATGTTTTCTCGCATGAAAAACTCCTACTTTTCCAAACTTTGCATTGCAAACAGTGCAATTTTTATCACTTTTATAAGCTTTCGGGTCTTTTCCAAGTTCCAAGGCGTCAAAAAGGTCAGCAGTTTGCATAGATTCAGAAAAAGCACTACTGACGCTTTCATTGTCAGAGTAATCAGAATCCATTTATAGTCTATTTAAAGCTCTGTAGTCCTGTGATTGCTTTTCCAAGTACCAAAGCGTGAATATCTGCAGTGCCTTCATAAGTGTTGACAGTTTCTAAGTTGATCATATGTCTCATCACGTGATATTCATCAACAATGCCATTTGCTCCTAGCATGTCGCGCGCATCGCGCGCGATGGTCAAGGCTTTCAAACACGAGTTCCTTTTAATAAGCGAAATCATTTCAGGTACCAGTTTTTTCTCTTCCTTTAAACGACTGACTTCATAAACAGCAGAAAAGCCGAGTGCGAGCTCAGTTGCCATATCAGCGAGTTTCTTCTGAATAAGTTGATTCTGTGCAATAGGCTTATCAAATTGTTTCCTTTCCAAGGTATAATTCCTTGCAATCCTATAACAACTCTCAGCAGCTCCTAAAGTGCCCCAAGCAATTCCAAACCTGGCTTGATTAAGACAAGACATCGGTCCTTTCAAGCCTTTAACTTCTAACTTGTTCCCTTCAGGGACTTCCACATTATCCATCATGATCATTCCAGTGACACTAGCACGTAGTGAAAGTTTTCCTTCGATTTTCGGAGCAGAAAGTCCAGGCATGCCTTTTTCTAAGACAAGTCCTTCGATTTCTTTATTTTCATTTTTCGCCCAGATGATGAAAACGTCTGCGATTGGAGAATGAGAAATCCAAGTCTTGGAGCCGTTGAGGATGTACTTCGCTCCAACTTTTTTGAAGTGAGTCTCCATTCCTGAAGGGTTCGAACCGTGGTTGGGCTCAGTAAGGCCGAAGCACCCGACTAGTTCCCCTGAAGTGAGACCTGGAATGAGACGGTCCTTCAAAGGCTTGGGGGCGAAGGACATGATTGGGTGGATGACGAGGCAGTTTTGGACACTGTAAGCTGAACGATATGCACTGTCTACTCCTTCGATTTCTCTGCTGATTAAACCGTAAGCTACTTGACTGATGCCAGGAAGACCGTATTCTTTGTGGGTGCAACCTAAGAAGCCTTGTTGACCAAGTTCTTTCATTATTTGAGTGTCGACTGATTCTGTGTTGTAAGCTTTCACTATGCGAGGTAGTAAAGAAGATTGGGCGTAGTCCCGAGCTGCTTTCCAGATCATGTTTTCTTCTTCTGTGAATCTTCTGGAAAGGTTTAGAGGGTCTTCCCAGTTGAAAGAATTGAATCTTTTAAGTGCTTTGAATGCCATTTATAAAATTCTAGTGGTTGAATTTACATTAATTATTAGATAAGTGGTAGTAGGAACTGCTTGTTATGTCGTCTTGTTTCACTGGTCTGAAGTACTTGTGTTGCTTGTTGTAAACAACGACTGGCTTGTAGGACTTACGGCTGTTTAGGAGTTTTGACCAGTGGAGGTCTTGACTTCTGACACTGGATGAAGCGATTTCGTGGTTTTTTACGTAATTTTTACGGATTAGTTTTGGGATTTGATAACCTGTTACTTCGATCATCTTTATATTTGTCTTGTCGCTTCGATAGATACTTGAACTGGTTGAGACTCGGAAGTCTGAGTAATTATCAAAGTGACTCAAGTCACTGTTTTCATTAGATTTACTTATTTTGTTTGTTGTTAAAGTACTTGAGTTATAAACTCGTAGTCTTTGAGAAGGCGACTGGTTCATTGAGTCGTTATGAATTTGGTTTATGAACTCGTTTGGAGACATGAATGTTATTGCGTTGTTTTTTATCAAATTACTCAAAGCTTCATTTGTTTGATCGTTAAAGGGGTCTACCTTTTGGATTGGCGAAGGATTGACCTGACGACGATGGATTTTTTTCAACTGGATTACTAGAGATGGCTCTGGTGTCGAGGAATGGCTACTCGGATTTTCTTTAAAGATCAACTTTTCTGTTATTTGAGATTGGTTAGATTTTTTTGTCAGAATTACTGGAAACTTTGATTTAACTCTATAAGATTTGTGCGAACTTGCCCGAGTGTTTTCCATTTATATTTCATATGAGCATTCTCATACCTCTAAAAAGGGACTATAAATAGGATTTCATGAATAATTCCTTGAAAGACCCAAAGCTGCCATGCAAAGTAAAACCCATTCAGAGACTAAGAATCGCTACCAAAGAAGACCCAATAAAAAAGTCCCAAGTTTCCTTATCCGACTTCGAAAAGCTCTCAACCCTCGACAAAACTCTTGAAAATTTGCTGAAAACCCAAGACCCATTCACTCTAAACACAAGTTTCACCTTCATTTCCAAAGACTCAACAGAACAAGTCCACAACTTCAAATCACCAGACCTCCAAAGTCTTCTGCAAGAGTTTGTAATTGACCCGCAAAAGTACAGGAAAAGTAATTTTTACTTAGAATTTCACGAAACAAAGCAAAAATTCGACCTGCTCTGCAACAAAGAAGATCCTCTTTCCAACGAGATCTTCATTCAAAGACTTCAACTTTACAACTCTTCAATTCCGATTCCAGACTCAACAACCCGAATGGTCACTTTTTTAAAAACTCTTCCAAAGGCTCAGTCATCATCAAATCGACAAGAAATTTTAAAGAAAAGCAGAAAACTCTCTGAAGAGGACTCAAGACCTGCAGTTTTTACTTCAAGTCTAAAGAAAACGATTTCAAGAGTATTGGTTGAAGACTCTGCTGTTGATGAAAGTTTGACTTCAGAAGATAAATTAAAAGTGGTTAAAGTTCTTGCTAAGGCCAATGGAAACTGGGAAAAAGCAATGAAAAAAGTAGCGAATCCAAATGTTTCCCTTCTCGCTCTTCAGCAGTTTTGGAGGGTGTTTAAATTTGTGATGAATGAAGAAGTTAAGAGTTTCAGTCAGAAGTTCAAAGAATTTAATTCTTTTCGTTGGATTGAACTTGCTAAAAAAAAGTTAAGAATGAAAAAAGAAAAGAAACAAAAGTCTTTAGTGAACAGGATCAGACCAAAAGAAGAACGATTAGATGTTTTGAGTTTCATGGCAAATGTTGAAAACGAGGAAAATAGTGGAATTTTCAGTGAAAAGTTTTTAACTGTTACTGGAACTAGTGCATTTCGAGAGTTTGCAAGAAGTGAGGATAAGTTAAGAGAATGTTCTGTGAATTACTTCGGCGTCAGGTGCGAGTGTTAAGGTATGGTAAGTGTTGATTTTGAAAGGTGATTAATCTAAATCGATTCAATCTAATTAATATGGAAAGCCAGTCAGACTACTCGAGGATCGACAAGTCAACTCACATTCACTGGAGCCTTTCAACAGGTTTATCTCTGATATTCTACTGTTCAGGAGCTTATCTACTCAAAGAAGACCCGAGTCCTGTCCTAACAAAAAGACTCCTTCTTTCTTTAGGGTACCTAATCTGCATGGTGATATTGTCCTTGATGCACCTGCTGACCTTAAGACATCAAAGCGGCGTTTGCCCTTCTTGTTGGCCTGAAAGCGTTTTTCTTAGCAATAAAGGGTTAATACCAGGCTTTTCTCTTGGAGTACTTGGGGGAGTCTTTTTGTTTCTGGCAGAGATTTCTTATATGTGGTCTTGGAGTTTAGATAGAAATGACGCAGGGATCATCTTTTTGATATTGATGGCAGCTGTGCCTATTTGCTCGTTTTTTTCACATGTTGTGTATAAAGAACGGTTTAGAATGATGCAGGTTCTGGGAATTCTTGTTGCCTTGACTGGAGTTATTCTTGTTGGGGTTGTTGATGTTGATAGTCATACTAGTGCTGGCCTTGACCCGTATTACCTTGGATTGTCGAGTATGTTATTTTTTTCATTTAGGAATTTGACTGCCAAGGCCTTGGAAAATAAACAAGTTGATGTTTACACGAGTGGGATGCTCAATAGTTTCGGAGAAGTTCTCTCAGGACTATTCCTCTCAGCTTACCTCTTTATTTCAGGAGAGTTTCATCTAATATCCATTAAAACCCTATCAATTTTGCTCACCTTCTCAACCCTCGTCGCAATCGGCCAGTTCTTCTTCAACCAGGCGATGATGACAGGAAACATTGGAGTAGTTGTGACTTTATTCAACTTAAACGGTTTCGGTTTCCTCCTGCTAGACTACCTTCTAAACAGTTACCTTCCTGAGCTATACACAATGCTTCTCTGCGGAGTGATTCTGGGAGGAATCCTATTAATGGTCCTTGGCGATAAACTCCTAGACAAGTACTCATCTCGAAACCGGAACTCAATAATCGAGGTATTTTAAATTAATTACTCCTAGCAACATCTCTCACAATAAAATCGCCCTGAAATCCAAGAAACTCTCGAATTTCCTTCACTTTTTCTAAAGCTCTCGACCTACTCTTCGTTTCCAGTATGCGAAGTGCAGGACAATTCCTGAAAACAACGAGAACTTTAAAGTGAATCGAATTTTCATAGTCATTTTTCATTCCTTCTCGTTGTAAGGCGATGTCAGTCACGTCAGCCAAGTCACTTCTGAACCTTTTCCATTTATAACAAAGAATCCACTTGGTCTCTTGGAAGACTCCTGAGGACTTGTTGAAGTTTACTACTTCGACCTTGCCGAATAAAAAAAGGACAAGTCCGAAGAGGTAAAGAAGGACAATTACGAAAAACTGCCACCAGAGGCGGTCGTTGTAAGTGTTGAAGATCTGAGCACCCATTAGGTTGGCAAGGAGAAAAGAAGCGCAGAAGAGGGAAACTATTGAAAGTCCCCAGAGACTCCAGGGAAGACGCGTCATGCGAAGGGTGGAGTTGTCGTTGTCAGAGATTTGGATGTGGTCTAAGTCGATTTCGTCGATTTCTTGAGAATTTTTTTTCATTATAAAGTTATTATGCTGACTTATTTTTATGTCTACCTGGTACTTGCTATTGTTCCTTTGTGGTTCCTCACGTATTCAGCGGTTAGGGTTGCAAGACATTGGAATGATGGTAAAGACAAATTTATTCTTCTCAATAAACATGTTTATTTCAAGTGGCTTTTAAGCTTTCTTATGATCTTGCTTACTGCCATGCATATTGTGGATCTTGCTGTTTTTACTAGGTTTTTGATACTTGATACTTTGAGCAGGTCTTTGTTTTTTTCTTTGCTTTTGGTTTCTTGGGTTGTTAGCTTCTCGATGGGAATCTTTGAGAATAATAAAAGACTGATGATGAGGTGGTCAGGACACCGTAGTTTCTGGCCAGCTAACATGATAGTGCACATAATTCTCATGATAGGCGACGGTATCTATTTTTTCAATGCAGTTTTTTCCCTACAATGGTTACTTTTTCTAGAAACAGTCTACCTCTTCGAGATCCTAATCTGCATAATCCTCACAATATACGCAATCCGAAGACCAAACGAATTTCTAATCGTAAACGACATGCACTTCACCTTCCTCAGAAGAAGTACCCGAAAGACAATAATGGGTTCATCAAATCTTGAATCAGCAGAACTTCCTAAAGTTTCAATAAAATCCTACAAAATAAAACAAGAAGAAGGTAAATCAACAATTTACTTTAACTTAACCTCAGTGATAAAATCAAATACTTTCACCTCAAAAAGAACACTTCAAGAATTCGACACTTTAAACAAGCACCTAATCGATTCCTTTCCCCAAAGCGCTTATCCCAACTTAAAAATTCCATCTTTAACCCTGTTGCCATCTCAAGGCCTCGAAGAAAAAGTCTCAATTTTAAATGAATATTTATCAGGTTTTTCTTTACCTGAGTTTTTTTCACAGTTTTCGCTGGACTTTTTAGGAATTTCTGGATCAAGTCGTGCGATTTTATTGAGACAATACGAAGAAATCATGAAAAATGAAGAAAAAGTAGAAAGGTCTGAATTTCGGTCGAATTCTGTGATTGAAAAATACTATAACCCGACGAGTTCATCGACAGATGATACACAAGATGATGATTTCGACCATCATTACAGCAACTTTATTGACATCAAGCTTCCCAGATGGTTGGAAGTCTCAGACCACATCGAATTTGAAATCATTTGGACTTCAAATTCTTCCCTTTCAGGAACCTGCACTAAAAGGTACAAAGACATCCTCGAGTTTCACAATTCTCTCTGCAAACAAGTCGCTCCTGCAAAATTACCACAATTTCCCAGTAAAAACTACTTGAAAAAATTAAGCATTGTAGATGAAAAAGCTTTAAATCTTAGAAAAGCGAAACTAGAGGCTTACTTGAATCATGTTTTTAATGATGTCGCGTTTTTAACTGCTGAGTCGTTGAATTTTCTTGAATTTCCTTTGAGCCTTGATAAGATTTGGCTGTTTTGCTTGAATCATGCGGAGGTCAGGACACTTGGAAGGTTTATCGTCTCTCCTGTGATTGATGATCATGGACATCACCTGGTGTACGACATTAGACTGGCGAAGTATCAAGATAAAAGCAAGAAAAACGAATGGAGCATCAGTCGCCGATATCGACAATTCGACAACATGCATGATTTTTTAGTGAAAAGGGCGCAAAGTCCGGTACTTCTCAGGTTTAATGAGGCTTTTTCAGTGAAAGATGCTAGTTTTCCTTGTTTGCCAGGAAAAAGTATGTCGCCTATTTTGTCTTTAACGGAAATCAACTCACGGAGAGTTGGACTTGAAAGGTATTTAGAAGAACTTATGAGTCTTCCTGGATTGATGAATGCTTATATGTTCAGACAGTTTATTCAGGACCCGGGAACTGGTGAAACATTAAAAATAAATTAATAATTGAATATTTTTAGAAGAGTTATAAAAATGTCTTCTGATTATCGTATGCTTCTTGAAGAAAACAGTAGAAACTACAAGATGTTTAAAAAAGATGTAAAAAATAAATAGCAGAATGTTTGTCAGTTCTTTTTGAAGACTTCTTCTTGCCAGTTCGGCCCTCTGTGCTATAAAAAACATCAAAGTCCTAAAATGAGCGCAACTCTTGTTGTCCAGAACATGTTCAAAGACCTTCAACAAGGCCTCGGCAGTCACTTTTTATTCAGACCACAACCCGACGACGAAGACCTTCAAAAAACATTTCAAAAAAAGTCCGTCCTGAAGTTCATCAAGTTTTTTCATGACATTCTGCCAGAATTCGAGAAATTCGGTCGAATAAAACAAATCCTGACGTGCAACAACCCTTCTTCTCATTTAAAAGGAAATGTTTACATTTTTTACTGTCGGGTGGCTGATGCTGTTCAGTGTTTTCATGAAATGAATGGAAGGTTTTACGGAGGTTTTCCTCTAAGGATTCAATTTTCTTATTTGGTATCAGGAAATGAAGCTTTGTGCAGTTTAGCCAACAGTTGTCCTGTTTTGGACAGATGCAACTTTTTACATGTTTTTAAAAACCCGAGAAAAAGGAGTCGTAGTCCCAAGGTTAAATGATAATCGGATTTATATTCAAGTTTTAGGTTTGTGCACTTAATTCATATTTGAGTTTATATTTATACCTGATATTTTACTGATATCAGGGTAATTTGTACTTGAAGACAGATTTATATGAATATTCAGTAATGGTCGTCTTGCTCTTTAGTTAAACGATGCTTGGGATTAGGATTTTATATTGATTTTGAATAGATTTTTACGAGTGGATAATCATCACGATTAACTATCTTAGGATTGGTTTTCGTAATGTTTCAGGAAGGTGCTCAAAACAACCTTCTCTGATCACCCTGAAATCCCCTCCATCAAGTTGAGCAGCGGTGATGATGGTGTGTTGAGAAAGTAGTTCGTCCTTGCCTCCCACATTTTTAGTAATCCACTTGACAGGCAAGAAGTGTGTACAAATGACGACGAAATCTTCCTGCCTAGTCAAGATGTACTCTTTCATCATCAAGTCCATTCTCTCATGAAGCTCTTCAAGGCTTTCAGGATTATTCGGCCTAACTTTGTGATCATTTTCAACAATTTCAACTCCTTCCAAAGTATGAGAAAACATTTCTGGTCTTACCCGAATATGCAAGTTTTCAAAGGGATTGATTGGAAAATGATGTTGACAGTAACACTCCCCGAAGCCTTCTTCAACAAAAATCGGAATTTTCAACTTTCGAGCAAGTTTCACTGAAGTTTGTAGACAGCGGATCAGAGGAGAGGACACAAGATGCACTGTCGAGCCTTCTGGAATCATTGAAAAAATGCTACTTGCAGCGAATTCAGCCTGCTCATGACCGACTTCTGTTAAAGGCGCATCACTGACACATTGGAAGTCAACTTGTCGATGCAAAGGAGCCTCGTCACTTCTTTCTCCATGTCGGTAAACAATAAGAAACTTCATTGAACTATAAAAAGATGAATATTTCAAATTTTTCAATCTAAAAAAATCATATCAACAGAAACTTTAACCTTGTTGAAATAAATTTTAACAATAAAAAAATCTCTAAAACTACTTTTTTAAGACTTTTTCTTCATCCACATAAACCTTCTAGTAGTAAAAAATATTAATGGACTTAGCAGTAGTCGAAAAGTGGCAGACAGGTCCACAAGTCGAGCTTTTTTACGACCCAGCCGAGCGAAAGCTAGTTTTCAAAAAGTACAACTTCGTGTACACCAAAGGCGTAGACGATCTAAAAGCCAACGCCTATAAAGACCTACAAGATTTCCGGTAATTTAAACTCAGAGCTTTTTTCAAGTCAATCAGTTTTTCATCATCAGAAGACCTAATCGCATTTCAAAGAAATGAAGAAAACCTGGTAAATGTTAAAAAGGAAATCCTTTCTCTAAGCAGCTTTCAACACATAGTCCACTCAGTGAAAAACCGAAAGATTTTAGGTTACTTTTGGATAAAAAACGTTTCATTCAATGATTTAGTCGTTGTAGACACGACAGGTGTTGAGTTTTTCAAGTTGCAGAGTCCTTTGAAACTAGTGAGTGTGAAGCAGTACCAGATGAACATCGGCCATCTTTGGTTTTCAGGAAAAGACAACATCTTATTAGTCGCTTTATCTCCGCCGAAGTTAGGACATTTCTGTTCTTTTTACCTGAATCATCATGGAAAGACCTCGCAAGGACTCAGGTTTAACCTCGACTTAAGTCCTTGTGTGACTGACAAGTGGACTATCAGCCCGAAGGGCATTTCAAGTTTAACAATGCAAGAAGAAAGCCCAAGTGAAAACTCCCCACATGAGATTTCTTTACTTAACCTTTACGGCCACAGTTATCTTCTGCATATGCAGTGCTTGTCAGGAAGTCTTAAAGTTTATCGACTCAAACAGGATGACTTGACATTGTTTAAAGAGTTTTCCTTAGCCTCTGGACAATACGGCATTCGCTGCAATGATAACTTGATTTTAATGCAGAATTATTCAAATCAAGAAACTGCCGTCATCGATATTAAAGACCAGAGCGAAAATTGTAAACCTTTTTGTTTGTTTTGGAATAATATGAAGAACACCTTGCCTGTTGTTTCATTTAAACTGAGACTTTTCATTGAGAAGCCGAAAGTCGTTGTTACTTCAAATGTGTTGTATGATGGAAAGCCTGTTAATGACTTGCAGAGCTTTTTAAGTAGTCGAGAAGCTGAAGGAAATGTGATTGAAAGCAAAATGAACTTATCAGCGAACATGGTCTACGTCGACCACGACATCTGTGTCGACATCAAAGAAGGTCGATGTTACCAACTAAAATTTTCTCCCTTGTCCACAGCACAGCAACATCCAAACAAATCAGAAAGTCTTTTATTTCTTTTTCGTCGAAAAGGCCTTCAAATCCAATCATTCGAATTTTTGAAGACCTGCATTTTAAGTCAAGTCCCAGTCACTTCCTTAGCAAGTTTTTTTGAAGCCGTGAATAAAAACTTCAAAAATGCCATTATCGATAAAAAACCTCAAAACTCTGCCCGTCTTTCCTTCGCACGTCCAAGTGAGATGACGAATAGAAGACGAGGACTGACACTCGACCCTGAATTAAAGCTAGAGTCGGGCAGTGTCGTCGTGACTCAAGACGAGATGTTTTCCATGGTCTTCCAAAAGTTATTTAACGAGGGCCAAGTTAATCTAAACTACTTGACTTTAGTCCTTCAAGAGTACATCAGATCACTTGTTTCAGCTGAAATCGAACCTAAAGATGATGTTCAGCTTTTACTTGCTGAACTTTTAGTAACTTGTGGAAAAATCAGCATTTTTGAAGACATGTTAAGATTTTACGTGTTTACTGATAGCTTTCGACTAGTTAAGTACCTGATTAGTTTGATTCCAGTGAGAGAGTCATTTTTGCAGTTTTCAGTTGATATGTTGTTCAGAATGAGTGCGAAAGAGAGGATAATTGATGTGATCTTGGAAAATAGTTTTGTTTTTGAAGCGGTTCAACTGTTAGCTAAGGTGCAACATCCTCAGTTCGACCTGATGAAACTAGTGGCCAAGTGCCAGGACATGAAAAATGAGAGATTTTCAGCGATTATCAGTAACTTCATCAAGTCCAAGTCGTTATAAGGATGATTAGAGATTATTACAAAGTATTTCTCGGATTCAAGCTGCTTACTGCCACTTCTCGTGCCTTGCGAATCACCTGCTCGATCTCCTGGTCGAAGGCGGCTTTTGCTTGGTTTTCATCTGAGTCGATTGTGAACTTTCTATCGTAGTCTGCCTCTTGGAAAGGACTTCTTTTTTCGCTTTGGAGTTTTTTGAAACCTTTTGAAATTGCCTGGATTTCAAGTAAAAGTCTTTCTTTTTCTTTTTCTAGAGATTTTATACGGTTTCCTGTTTCTCGAGCCTCTTGTTTTAAAGTTTGGGTCTTTGGAGAGTTGGAGATTTTTAGGCCGAGGACGTAGTTGCTTAGTTCTTCGATTTCTAGCTCTTTTTCTTTTAGCTTTTTTATGTTTTCTAGCAGCTCTTTGATTTCGGTGTCTAGTTTGGAGGACTCTCGACGGATTTCTTCTTCGGACATTGTGAGAAGGTTCTCGAAGGTCATTCCTGAGTCTTTTTCGAGGTTTTCTTGAGTTTCTAGAGCTATGATTTGGTCGGAGAGGTCTTTGCAGTCTTGCTCTAGGCTGGTTACTTGGTTGATCAGATCTTGCTTAGTATCTTCAAGTTGATTCATTTTATTCAAAAAGTGCTTCATTTCAGCATTAAGGTCTCCAGAAAACTCTAAAGAATGACTATAAACTTGAATTTGGTTTTCAATATCCGAAATCTGTTTTTTAATCAAATCATAATCATTATAAATCCTGTAAATCTCTGCTTTGAGCTGATAAATCCTCTCATTTTTTTCTTCTAGTTCATTCTGAAGAGAAATAGTTCCAACAATGACAGTATTTTGATGAAGATCCGGAGTATTGGGTGGTAAAAAAGAGACTCCATATCTTTTCGCTTCTTGAAGAAGACCTTCAAGAGTCACCGAATTAGAAACCAATTCACTCAAAGATGGAACAGCCACTGCTGCATTAGAGGTCAGTTCTTGTTGAAGTTTCAAGTTATTCCTTGTTTCTTCAAGTTCTTGGTTTTCTTGCTTGAGTTTAAGCATTATTGATTCCAGTTCTTTGATCACAGATTCGCGTGATGGTCCACAACCCATATTTATTAACTTTTTTGATTTGTTGTAACCTTCAATAGCGGATTCAAGTTTTCGATACTTTTGCCATCAACTGAAAGAGTTGGTGATTTTGATTTTGAAAATTTTATTAGAGTTGAAAGATCAAGAAATATGAATATGAGTAATTAATTAAAAGTTACTTATGATTGAAATTAACCACTTATAAAAAGAAAGTAAGTGTAGGGTCAAAATATGCAATATTTCTGAAATTTACATATTGCCACATGTAGTTCTCTTGATGAGCTATGAAATCAGGATGGAAAAATTCATTAGGATTACTCTGAGTCAAGTCCTCAGACATTTCCCGATGATGGTCAATCCAATTGTCCTTATTTTCATATTTAGAGTAAAACTCTTTGATTTCCCCGTCCTTATATCTTTCTTTTTCCTTCTTCTTTTTAATCTCTGCAACCTGCTTTAAAATATCTTCCGAAAGAAACTTGTCTCTAAACCACTCCTTTGAAACCTTGTTCTTAAGCAAGAGCAAGTCCCTGACTTCCAAAATTTTTAAAATTTCAATTGAGTTTAAATGAATTCTTTCATGAACGAGTTTCCCTTTGTTGAAATGTCTGATATTTCGTCTTAAAGTTGAATTTATGAAGTTTTTGATTTGGTTTTCAGTTCGGCTTGGAATCAATTCTGAAAGCTTTGACCACTGAGGGCCGAAAGCTGAGAAGTATTCAACAGCTGAAGCCTTTTCTGAGTCGTTGAAGGGGCTGTTGTCGTTCTTGTTCTTCAAGTAGTTCACCCAACGATCTCGACATTGTTTAGGAGATCGAAAACAATGGTGTTGGTGGAGTAAACTTGATATTTTCTTCCATATACCGACTCCTTGTTCTTCTATTATCATCTGAAGAAGATTGTCTTCCTGCCTATTGATTACTTCAACTGTCCAGAGCTTGATGTTCTTCATCTGATGCTTATTTTTATTAGGATTTTGATGTCCTAATGCAAATGGTTACATTTTTAACTTAAAATTTTTCTTTTTAAAATTCGTGTAGATGAGAATGCAGATAACTCTTGGGTCTTACAGAGATTTCTCATTTAATGGACTTTAAGTCTTTCTAGAAATTTTTCTAGAAAAAAATTAGATCCTGGAAAAGTTGATTCGGTGCATTTAGAGTGTAGTTTAGAATTTACTTTTAGAGAGGCTTATTGATAGTTGTCGAAATTTTAGATGATTGAATGAAATTTGATATGGATTCACAGAATGTTTTTTTAGGTTGGGTAAAAGGTGAATTTTTTTAATACTTTAGAATATATTCTGATTTGACAATATCTAATGTTTCTTTTTTGATTGAAAGCTTGATCTATGTTTTTTACTTGGAATTGGCGGTTTGATAAAAATTTGTCAAATATCAAAAATATTTAGAGAGGTGAGACTTAAATTATTCATTTGGATTAAACTTATTCAGTATTTTAAGGCAGATGTCACTGTAAATACAGACAAAAACTAAAATTGATAAAATAAGTTTTCTGAAAGTTCTTGAATAGCGATCAAGTCTTCTCCAAAATCTTCTAAAAGTTGAATTTAAAATCGTGATTACCTTAAATCAAATAAATCATAAAATTGTTTCATTCTTCACTACATTCATTCATTTTTAACATAAAGCCAACTCAAGAATAAATACTTCTCTAGAGCCAAATCCTAATCATCAATACTGAAACCACTCAACACCCAAACCGCAAAAATCCAAAACTCAAAAAAAAAAAAACAATTTTTTTAATTCACCTCCAAAAATCATTCTCTAAAAATCCTTTAAAATCTCCTTCAAA
>RSEH01000329.1:0-45674 GCA_006503475.1 Stentor roeselii
GTTTGAGGTCAAATGTTTTGAACCCTTCAGGAAAAACAAGAATATTTTTTTTACAAGTCGAAAGTGACTATTTCATTTTATATAAACAAAAAAGTAGCCTTCCATCAATTATAAGCACGAGAAAAACAATTAAAGAAGTAAGAGATTCTCGAAATTCCAAAGATAAAACTTTAGAAAACCTATCAAAACTTGCCACATTGAAAAAAGAAAACTGTTATAAAATATTTAGTGAATTTCTTATAAAATATTCTACTTGGAACTTAATAAACCAGTTTCACCATTTCTTTCTGGAAGTCAATAGAGATTCAATGCTAGCTCTAAAAGTTTCAGAGTTTATGGACTATAAACGATGTCAGTTTTGTGAAAGTCTCACAGATCTTATCGAGCTTGACTGTAAACATAAGGTATGCTCAAGAGAACTTCACCAATGGTTTTTGAACTCGACAAGTCAAAGTTGTATATTTTCTCAATTTCAAGTTCAAAGATGTACAAAGTCAAACTGCGGTGTTGAAGTAACCTGGGAATTTTTCAAAAAAACCTTTCCTCATAGTGTGAAGTATTACTGCTATCACTGCAATAGTGATACGAAGGAGGAGGATATGAAGATTTCTTGTAAAGACATCTGCACAACATGTGCGGTTGAGCTGATGATAGAGAAAAAGTATGAATGCTCTCATCACGGGAACTTTACATTTGAAGACATTTCTTTCATGCGGTCTCTTAAAAAAGTATGTGAAGGATGTGAAGAGGAATACTTTTGGGTAAAGTATTTTCCAAAAAGACTTTGTAAACATTTCTTATGTTTCGATTGTATCAGTGCTTCAGTCTGCCCATTCACACAAGAAAACTGCCCTGCTTTTACCACCCCTTCAAGCATTCTAAAAAATATCAAGAATTTTAATTGTATGATCTGTCAAAAATCCCATCAAAAAAAACAATTTTTTATTCAACACAAAGCCTGCGAATGCTTGATTTGTTTTGAATGCCAAATAAAAAACCTAGAAACTCCAAGTACAATAAGTTGCATTTCATGTAACTCAATATTCAAAAAAGGAGTGAAAAAATTTCTCAATATAAAAATCCAAGAAAAAATAAACATGCCTTCAAAAGCTTGCCCAATCTGTCAAAAGTCTTTTAAAATCTGTGACATTGTTTCTTTAATGTGTTGTCTTCATGAATTCTGCATTGTTTGTTTTACAGAAAACACTGATACTCTCTTACAAGACATAAAAAATATTTCAATAATCGATAATTGCATGATTCCTGATTGTCCAGGAAAAATCCCAGGTGAGCAACTTGAAGCGCTTTTAAGTCCAGAAATATTTCGAAAATTTGAGAACTTTAAGATGAGAGCCAGCTTGGTGATAATTGAATGTCCTAAATGTAAAAGTCCATTTGAGGCTCCAAGGCAAAGAAAAGCTGTTTGTGTCGATGTTGATTGTCGTTTTGTTTTTTGTAAGGAATGTTTTGAAGCTTTTCACGAATTTGAAGATTGTAAAGAGGCATATATCCAAGAAAGGATTGAAGAAATGATTGAAATTGAACCGGATGGAGTTACTCAATGTCCAGGGTGCAGGATTCCTTATTTAAAAAATCCTAATGCTTGTGATCATGTTGACTGTGAGACTCAGAATTGTGGAATTGATTTTTGCTTTAAATGTGCTTGTATTAGATCTCCTACTCTTGCACATGGAAATCATTATCATCGACCATCTTGTCCTTTTTATAATCTTTATGACGGATATGATGATTGCTTTACTGTTTCATGTTCTGAATGTGTTAAGGCAGGCAAACTCTGTCAGAAGCCGGGGAATTTAAGACAACATAGAAGAGTAGCCAAGGATGAAGCAATAGTTAAGTAGTTTTATACTTAAAAATTTATTTTAGAGATAAGTTATTATAATATTAATAGTTTTTCCTATATTATTATCAAGTAATTTTCCTCTAATACCTAAAAACTATCATTCTCTCAATACTAAAATCACTAAAAATCACTTTCATCTTCTCTTCACCGAATCTACCTCCAGCACATTCCCGCCATCATAAAATCCTCAATCCATTCCATTTTCAAAAACCCAAAAACACCCTTAAAAAATGCACAGATTTCCAATAGGACTCTCCGACATCCCCGACGATTACCTTCTAAGCAGTAGCCGAGGCCCATCTCAAAGCAACGAGATAAAAAAGTCCTGCCCTTACGACCAATGCAATGAAAATTCCTGTTTAACCCATCCAATGCCATTGAACGATTTAACCAACAGACTGATCTACGAGCCAATAAAGCTCTGCTCATCTCGAAGCCCAGGAGTATTTCCATTGTCAAAGTCTCCATCATTTCGCTGCAGATTCCTAAGTGACTGGGTAAAATCCTCGAATTCCTGCAAATTCCTGTCAGTGGTCGCGATGTACAATGAAAGTTGGTCCTTGTTTCACCATACCCTTGAAGGTCTTTTAGAGAATGTGAACTCACTTCAGGCTAATTCAAAACTTGACATCAGATCAGAAGACATTGGCGCGATTTTCATTGTAGATGGTTTAGAGCCGTTTTTAAGGACTTTTTATAAGATTGATTTGAAGGACTTCACAAAAGGACGGTGCGTTCGAAGTAACATGAATTACTTTTCGCAACTTTTTAATTTGGATATGATCAGCGAATGCTTTCCAGGGTCTGATCTGAACAGTGGAGACTTTTCCAAGATAAGCAAGTTGACTGAAAGGCTTTATTCTTCTGGAGCTTTGGCGAAGGATGAAGAACTTGCACATCTTTTTAGTCAGAGGGTGAAATTCGATAATGGTGTTTTTTTGAACTTGATGTTTTGTGTGAAACATGAAAATAAAAGGAAGCTTAATACTCATAAGTGGTTTTTTGAAGGCTTTTGCAAAATAATCAACCCGCTTTATATTGCTTTACTTGATGTCGGAACAAGACCTAGGGAAAAAGGGTTGTATTATTTGTATAAAGCTCTTCATTATGATAAAAGAACTGCTGGGTGTTGTGGGGAAATAATACCGCAGACTAAGTTTTCAAATATTTTGGTCATGGCTCAAATGGTTGAGTATAAAATTTCACATATTTTTGATAAGGCTGTTGAAAGTCATATCGGGTATATTTCGGTATTGCCTGGAGCTTTTAGTGCTTATCGATGGGAAGCTATTAATCGGCCTGAGATCATGAATATTTACTTTAGGTCTCAGAGAAGAGGAGAAAAACTTGATATGTTTCAGGCGAATATGTATCTGGCTGAGGATAGGATTTTGTGTTTAGAACTGATGTGCCAGGAAAAAAGAAGCAACTTCTTACGATACGTAAAAGAATCCATCGCTGAAACCGACGTTCCAGAGTCCTTAAACGAGCTCCTCGCACAAAGAAGACGATGGATAAACGGTTCCTGGTTTTCAATGATCTACGCAATAAGACGTTGCAATAAAATCGACACATCAGGTCATTCAACCTCAACAAAAATCTTTTTCAAACTTCTGATGATTTACTATTCACTTGCTAGTCTTTTCAGTTGGCTTCTTGTCGGAGCCCTTTACTTTTCCTTTACAGTGACATTCAATTTCCTTAAAAGTAAATCAAGAGGTGACTATAAAGAAATTCTTGAATATGCAACAGGTTCAATTCTCTTCCTTTACACAGGCCTTCTGATAATAACTCTAATCTACTCATTCGCCGTAAAGCCAAAAAAAGTTGAAAACCATCTCTGGTGGATGAGTTTCATCTTAGGAGGTCTAACTTTACTAAACATGGGAAACGTTGGCCTTACAATCCGCATCGGAATAAAAGACATAGAACCAGGCGAAAATTATTTAGATACAATGAAGTACTTTATGATGATCTTCATTCCTGGAACTTTTATTTTGATTCTAATCTTGAGCTGTTTCAATGGAATAAAGGAAACTTTAAAGTTGGCATATGGACTACCTTTTTACTTTTGTGTCATGGGGATTTATTATAACATCTTCACGATTTATGCTATTAGTAACACACATGATTGCTCATGGGGAAATCGACCTGATAAGAGAACAGATGAGGAGAATCAACTGGTCTTTAGATATAAAAATGAAAGGACTCGCTGGGCGCTCGTCTGGATTTTTAGCAATTTGTTATTTGTGAAAGTTTGCACATATCTCGGTTTAAACGATGATAAGTATGGAATAGCTTTTCTGCTATTTTTAAGCGCTTTGGTGATCATTCCTACGACTTTGAAGTTCTTGATGGCACTTTTTTACCTGACCAGCGAAAGAATATCGAAGTCTAGAAAAAGCAGATTATCAATCAACAATTAATCTTAATAGATTAAGTTTCTGGAATATTTATTATTACAGATGAAGCTTTCAGCCAGCTTCGATTTTTTACATTCTAAGTCGCAGTCATCACTTTTAAATTATCGAGGAAATATCAGCTCCTTAGCGAGAAGTATCAACCTTGAGTCCTTTAAAAGTCTAGAAAACATGAACAAGTTGCTTTCAAAGTCAGGAATAAACCAAAAACTCGAGTCAATCAAAAAAAGCATGAAAAATTCAGTCCAAAAGCTTCATTTCGAAGACATCTTGTCAAACCTCGACATAGTGAACGAAGTGAGGTTTATCAAAGAAAGACTAGAACTGACTGAAAAGTCTTCTGAAAAAGGTTTCATCGAGAAAGACCATTCACAGTACTTTGAAATAAAAACAAAATCATTGAACTCACCAATTCAAATCACTCTTCAAGTCTTAAAAGGAAACCTGGAAGCCTTTGTTTCTTTTACAAACGCCCTGCCTAATAAAGACTGGCATGATAAAAAGTTTCGAGGAGCTACCCTTGATCTTCATAGCAAATCAAGTCAGTTCTCGGAGAACAAGTGTTATATTGGAATTCATGCAAAATCTAATTGTTCAATTGAAATTTCCTTTCAAGCTAATAAACCTGAGGCAAAGTCACATGCGAAAGGAAGACTTATCACTAAATCTTTAGATTTTTCTAAAGATATTCGTGAATTAAGAGAAAGTTCTGAACTTAAACAAACTTTTGAGTTAAAAGTGAAAGAAATCAAAACGAAGAGGAAGTTAAATCAACGGTTGAACTTTATTTCTATGAATAAAACACAGGCTTGCCTTTCTATTAATCTTCAATCGTCTCAACCTTCGAAATTAAAGCAAAAAATTGAAGATGTTAGACGTCGGAAGGTTTTGATTAGTGAGGAAAAAACGAAGAGATTAAGGCAGAATTTGATGAAACGTGAATTGAAGAGACAGGCGGAGTGCCAGGCGAATGAAATTAATGAAATGATGTTGAAAAAGGAAAAATTACAGCAAAAATGGCTCACGTTAACCTTCTTCGCAGGAACCTTCACCAACTGGCTCTACCAATTAAAAACTTCAAAACGTAAAAAAATCAATGAACAAATAAAACGAATGAAAGCCTACTTAATCCAAAAAAACTTCAAACGTAGATTCTCTCAAAAGTTCGACTTTCGCCATCGAATCCTGGCATTAGCCAGAAACAATCTATCCTTATTCGACTCTCTCTCATTAAAGCCATCCAAACACGATTTTTTCCATTCTTTCCAAAAATGTGTAAAAGAAATAAAGACTTACCAACAAGTTTCCCAATCTTTCGATTCTTTTCACTCTCGTTGGTCAGTCATAAAGGCCCGTTGGAGATTTTTCATGCAAAGAAATCATCGAAGAGCGAATCATTTGATGCTTTTATGGAACAAAACTGCCAGTTCTTTGATAAACAAGTTGACAGTGAAGGGTAAAAAGAAGAAAAAGACTCATATTGTAGAGAAAATCGCGAATATTCCTCTGCATGTAAAAGAAAAGTTTATTAAAGATCACATGAATAACTGTAAGGAAAAGTTTTTGATTGAGATGAGAAGTGGAAAAAAACCGAATGTTTTGCAATTTTTAATTGATGAGGAAAAACTCGCCAAGGTCATCTTGCAGTTCATCGGGCCTAAGCCGAAGATGCAGAAAAAGCTGACGATTCGTAAAGTTGAATGAGGATCAAGTGAATGGATAAATCGATATTAGAGGATTAGATAACGATGAATTCATCAGGATTAAACTAATTAAGCGTTGTCTAGAGTGCTTTGGATTCTCTGTCGCTTTTCTTCTACAAGTTCCATGATTTCTCGAATATGGTTTCTGTTCCTTTCATGTTTTTCTTCTTTAAAGGTAACAGTGAAAGTTTCCATTTCTTCTTCGTAGTACTTATTCACGTCTTCTTCAATTTGGAATATCAAGTTTTTCATTTCTTCACCTAAAAGTGTCACTGAGCTGTTAAGTCCTTCTTTATCAGTGTAAACTTCTCTTTGTTCTTGAGTGTAATTATCAGCATTTGAAGTTTCTGAAAAGAACTGCTTCAATTGTTCTTCCTTTACTTTTTCTACTTCTGTGAAAAATGAATCAATTTCTTTATTCATGTCTTCCTGGTAACTCTTTGTCTCATCACGTATTTGATCAACACAAGCCTTAAGAGACTTTTCAAAGCGATCAATAGCTTCATTGATCCTTTCCACAAGTTGCATTTCTTTATCAATCAAAACATGTTCAAGGTCGTTTATCTTCGGGTAGATCTCTTTCAAGGCATCTTCAGCAAGATCGTCTTGGTCACTTTGTTCAAAAGTCCTCAAAGAGATTTTTTCAATTTTTTCATAATTTGAGATATTTTTTATATCTTCTTGTTCATTTTCATCTTCTGCTTTTTTTACTGACTGTTTAAATTTAGAGATCATTTCCAAGCGATAAGCATTCAACTTCATTATTTTCACTTGAAAAGCTGAAGTCGCATCTCGAAACTTGGTCTGAAAGTCTTCATCAGCGAATTGAACATCAGGAAGTAATCTGATTTTTCTATAGTCATCTTTGTACTCTTCCAGTAAATTAGGTAAAACATTGTAAGTGGGTCCTAATCCAGCATCTTCTAATTCTGCATGTTTTTCATCTTCTTCTCGTTTTTTTAGTTCTTCTTCGCCGCCCTTGTCAGTTGCGTCTTTGTTGATTTCGTCTCGATGTTCTTCTCTTGCTTTGACTTTATCAGCTTCGTCGATGAGGATATAGTCCAAGTACTTCAAATGGCTTAAGTGAGCAATGACGTAAAGTCGATAAGCTTCATTGTCTTGACACATCGGGTTGCCTTCTAACTTGACAACTTCTAAATGTTGGAATTTTTTCAAATAACTGATAGTTCCTTCTTTATCAGCCAATAAATTATCCCCTAAGCTGATAAGATTTAACTTTTCACATTTATCAAGACCTCCTTCAAGTACTTTTATCTTGTTGCTGAAAAGACTCAGGTCTGTAAGACTTTCTAAGTTATCAAGTCCTTCAACTACAGGAATATTATTGAAAGACAAGTCAAGCCATTCAAGATAAACCAGTTCTTCACCAAGACCTTCTATTTTCACAATGATATTATTATCAAGACAGAGTTTTTTCAGCTTTGTAAGTCCTCGAAGGTTCTGAATCTTCATGATATTCATGAAACTAAGTCTAAGTTCAAGTAATTCACTTAAAGGCATATTATCTTGTCCAAAGATCTTATTTTCCAAGTTATATTTTTTGATATATTCACGAATCATCTCATCATTAATCACATTCGGGTCAATAGTATCTGCCTTTCGCTGTACTAAACTTTTGAAGTAAGTCACCTCATAACTGTCTACCATATTTACTACTTTAAGATGGAGCTCTTAACGAGTCCAGGTTCAAAGCTCGCAGTTGTGACTGGTAAAGAGCATAGACCTGATTGCACATTCCAACTACTTCAGACTCAGGTGGGTTGTAAAGCTTGCAATTAGAAAAAACAAGTTCGAAGTCCCTAAGCATTTCATCTGTACTTCCGTAGAAGTTACTGTTTAGCTTCTTTTTTATTGTGCTGAAGTCCATTGGGTGCTTTATTACTTCGAAGTAGTCAAGAATTCCTAACTTTACTGGGTCGACAGGCTCATGAAAAATCCAGGACTGGTTCGCTCTCCACAGGTTGTTTAATAACTTCTTTCCTGGCTTTTCCCAAGGCTTTTTGGCTTCGAGACTTTCGAGAGATATAGTGTCTAACTCGTCTAGATTTGCAGGGTCTTTCCAAAATTTTGCTATTTCTGGGTAGATCTTTTCGAATTCTTCCATTTCTTCTTTGTTTAATGGACGCTTGTCACCTTTTTCGTCGACTATCATTAGGATGCATGGGTTACGCTTTTCTCCTTTTTTTTTAGAAGGCTTTTTTGAGGGCTCTGGGTCTTTTTTTACTTTTCCGGGCTTGTCTAGTGCTCCGTGTTGCTTTAGGTATTCGACTAGCTCGTTGTTTAGCGACTTCTTCGCCCAAGACAACGGTGTATTTCTATTCTTATCAGCATGATTAACATTGGCGCCATTTTCAACCAGAATGCGAGTAGCTTCTAACTTCCCTTCGCGGCTAGAGTAAAAAATGGCAGATTGTCCAAGATTGTCCACAATATTCGGATCCGCTCGAAAGCTGAATAGAATTTTAAGAGTTTCCGCCTGTCCTTCACGAGAAGCATAATAAAGAGCAGTCTGTCCATAAGTATCTCTTTGATTAGGTTCAGCTCCGGCACTGATAAGCATTTTCACCTGTTCAAGGTGTCCATGTCTACAGCTATAAAAAAGTGCAGTCTGTTGAAGAGCGTCTTTATAATTCGCATCAGCTCCTTCATTAAGTAAAATTTCAAGAATTCGATTTCCTCTTTCAATATTTTCACTTTGCACAGCAAAGAAAATGCAAGTATGTCTTGACTGAGAATTATCAGTTAAAGAGAGTAAAAAAGCTTTAGGGTTTGTTTCAAGTTCTTGTTGAATCTCTGAAATAGTTCCATGTTTAAGCAGATCAAACCACCGTCCTCTGTCGTAAGTTCCCATTATAAGATAAATGGAAAACCTTGAAGAGTACAGCCAGGTGATGGAGTATATGAAAGACGATGTTTGGAAAAATAGTCCTTTTGGCTTTGTAGTGTCTGAAGAATGGTGGAATTCTTGGATCGCTTTTGCCACAGACGACAGCGGGAAAGTTACAAGGCCGATAGAAATGCGTAATGATCATTATCTTCAGTCTTATACTATCATTGTTTCTAAGTATAAAGTTTTACACCCTGAAGCTTGGAGAGTCTTCATTGAAAGTAGAAAATATCGATATAAACCTGAACTACTCGTTTTTTTTCATAATGGCCTTCCTGACTTCAATCCTTATAATTTTTATCTGAGTTGGGGAGATATTGAACAAAATTCTTGTATCACGATTTCAGTAAAAGCAACTGTTAGTGCTATGTTAAGTTATCTGAAGTTTAAGTATTTTATTGACCCTTTTGAAGAAATCGTGAAAATTAATGATGTTGTTGTTTATGATATAAACTCGACTTTTGAAAATCTTGGAATTCAAAAAGGCAGCAAGGTGTTAATCGGAAATGAAATAAAAAAGTCTCAAAGTCAAAACACTTCAAGAGTACCTTTCAAGAAAAATCACAATCGCCGAGGAGGAGTTCATAATTTCACTGAAGAAGAAGGGTTTAGAAGTGAAGACTTCATCGAACCTGACCCATCTCCCAGAACTTTAGACCCTTCAGAATCATCAGCAAGAGAAATGATAGAAAAATCTTTAAATTCTCCTTGTTTAACCTTCCATCTTCTTTCAAAAGAAGAAATCAAGTCAAACATAAAATCAATGCTAGAAGACTTAAAATCTAAATAAATGAAATCCTTTAACAAAAAGCTCCTTCATCTAGTTTTCGCAATTCCGGTACTTCTCGTGAATCTAATCACCATATCCAACGTTCTAATCCTTCACCTTGCACTACTTCCACTTGACTACTCATCAAAAAGCCTAATCCTGACAATATCAATAGACTTTTGCATAATCACAGGAATGTTGAGTTATTTTCGCGCATTCCTCAGTGACCCAGGGTCGATCCCCTTCGACTTCGACCTACTCAGCGAGAACTACAAAGAAAAGCTTTCAGAAGACGAATACGGCCCAGATCGAAAATTTGTAAGTGTTTCATTTTGCTTTAAATGTGAAAGAGACCGTCCAGCAAGGGCACATCATTGCGTGATTTGTGACAAGTGCATATTGAGAATGGACCATCATTGTCCCTGGGTGGGAAATTGTGTGGGAATCATGAATTTGAAGTTTTTTATGCAGTTTATTTTTTACGCGATGATTACTACTTCTTATATCAGTGGAAGGTGTGGACGATTGATTATTGAAGGAAATGAAAGTTTTATTGTGAATGGAGGGTTTTTATTGAGTCTTGGGCTTTTTGTGATGCTTTGGATGTTAATTGTTTATCATGTCTGGATGACTGTTGTCAATACTAATACCATTGAAATGACTTTTTATAGAGGGAAGAATAATTTTGACTTTGGATGGAGAAGAAACTTGGCTGAAGTCTTTGGAAATGATTGGAAGATGTGGATATTCCCTGTCAGTCTTCCAAGGAGGAAAGGACTGGGATATGAGTACCCTGTTAAAATAGTGAATAAACAAGGAGAAACTGTTTATTTTCATGAAAAAGTGCTTTTTAACTAGATTTATATTTTTACATGTTTGAACGTGATGTAAGTGAACCTTTACTTGGCTTCAAATTCACTCCGCAGGCTTTGCTGATCTCCAAAATTAACTTATTTTCCTGTTCTTCCATTGTTTTCATTCTTTTTTCCGCTTCACTTATCCACTGGAAGTGGTGTTTTAAAGTGATTCCTTTCACTTCGCGAGGAAAGGAAATACTAAATGTTTTAAAAGCTTTTGATTTTTCTAGTCGCTTGTTTGACTTGACTGCTCTGATCTTTTCTTTTGCTTTTAGAAGATCTGCTGCTTTTTGCTTTAAAAGAAATTCTTTTGATGATTTCAACTCGGCCTTGAGGACTGATACGTTTTTTTGCTTTAGTTGGTTTTGCTTTAAACTGTTTAGAACTCCTTGAGTTGAGGAGGAATGACATGGGGTTAAGGGTCTTGGCTTCCGTAGTGGGGAAATGTGTGGAGTGCTCATTTTTAAAATATGAAGTGGTTTGCATTTGGTTGATGAACTAGTTAATTTAAGGATATCTCTCTTTCGTCTTTTTTTATTTGGATTAGCTGGAAGCCTGATTGTCGAACCTCAGCACGACCTTCAAGTCCATCTTCTTGAAGAGCGACTGGCAGATTGATAAAGTCAAAAATCCTTAACGTTCCAAATATCAAAATAGCCCAGAAGACTGCCCAGAAAAAGATAGTCACAGTGCCAACAACATTAGCCCCTAAAGTCTGTCCACTTTCCCAGCCTCCCCAATAGACTCCATGTTTATCATCGTTGAAACCTGGCAAAATACCTCCGAAAATCCCTGGAAATAAGAAAGTTGGTCCTGCATAGATCATATCGTCTAGTTCGATTTTATTGAAAATCAAGAAACTTACACTAAAAACGGCTCCACTCATTAATCCGTAAAGTCCTGACTCCCAAGGCTTGATGTTGTTTGATGCACTTGTGATGAACACGATTCCAGCAATGAAGCCTTGGTATATGGCGATGTAATGTCTTGACAAGTCAGTGCTGAGTAAAGTAATCAACTTTAAAGCAGTAACAGACGAGACACTTCCACAGATCCAAATATTCGCCCAAGACATTCCATCATAATCAGAGTAATAAAAAGCCACGCCCTGACACCCTAAAACAGTGAATAAGCATCCAAATACATAAAGTGGAAAATCATTGATTTTGATTTGATCTCTCATTATTCCGAACCGTCCAGGTCTTCTTCCAGTGATGACAGCTCCAACAACTGCGACTGCTCCGGCAAAGGTGTAAACAACGGCACTTCCAAGTTCGATCATCGAGTCAGGCATTTCTGAAGAAAGCCAGCCGCCCCCGTAGGTCCAGGCTACTACTGCAGGCCATATAAAAATCCCTAAACAACCTGGAATCAACACATATGTCGCGTATGATGCCCTTTCAGATATGGAACCATTAACGATAAATACTATGAAGGTCAGAAGATTTGACATGTAGAAGAAATGAATACCGTCTGAACCGGAACTGTCGAGCCAACTCTTTCCTCCGAACAACGTCTCCCCCACAAATTCACTCTTAGTATTCCCAGCTAGAAACCCAAATCCCAGTACCCAAAGCGAAACAATAACAACAGCAAACTGCAACAAATTCTTCACAATCAAAAACGAGCTAAACTTCCTCCTAGAGCTCGAAAATTCAATCATAGTAAGCCCAATCTATTTATTTTTACCATTCCAAGAAATACCAAAACTCCCGAAAGTAGTTCTTTATCCATTTATTATTCCATTTAAATCTTTCCCTTCTTCAAAGAAATAACTCTATTCAACAATTGAAACTCATCATCTTCCAACAACTCAGATTTCAACTCTTGAATCAAATCTTCATATTTCTGAGCAGCGAGATATAAAGTATCTCTTTCTTGTTTCAATTCTAAAATTCTACTAAAAAAATTAGAAGGGTCTTCTTCATTTAACTCAATTCCAATCATAGCGACTTGACTGACGTCGAGGTCTTGTTTTTCGAAGAGTTTTTTCAATGTTTCAACTGATTTCAAGTTGAAAGAGTCAATAGAAGGACTTGTTTTTTGACGACATAAAGGACGAGAAATAGAAGAACCTGGTGATTGGCAAGTGAGTTCTTTTGCTTGTTTGTTGTAAAGATAAGTCTGACATTCGAGTGCTTCTGAGATTTCTTGAGTTTTTAATTGAGACTCTTGAAGTTTCTGCTCAAGTAAAGCGATTTGTTCTGTGTAAGAGTTTTTCATGTTTTTGATAAAGTCTGTCATAAATGCTTGTGAATCGATAAGACTTTGATTTTCAGTTTCAAGTGATTCTTTTGAAAGGAGTAAGGATTTTAAATCGATCGTTTCAGGAATGTGACTTGGGGGTTCAAGTGAAAGGCTTTTTTCGAGAGAAGAAAGTTTTGACTTGTAGGAATTTAACTCGTTTAAAAGGTCTTGATTTTTTGATTCGGAATTTAAGAGTTTTTTAGAAAGTTCTGAAGATTCAGATGAATGAAGATGTTTTAAAGACTCGTGGTCTTGGGATAGGAAGAGAAGGGTTTGCTTTGTTTCTTTCAAGTCTTTTAAAGTTTTTGATAAGGTTTCTGAAAGTTGTAAAGATTCAGAGGTTTTTTGAAATAAAGATGATTCTAAGGCTGTTACTTCTGAATGACTGTGCATTTCTTTTGTTTGGTTTTCGAGGGTTTTTAAGGAGGTGGAAAGATGAGAGACCTCGTTTTTGAAGTTTTGAAGATTTTCTTGGTCTTTTTTGCTTTTTTCTGAAAGATTTTCGAGTTTTGATCTCATTTTTTTTGCATTACTTGAAAAAATTTTGTTTTCATTTTCGAGTTGATTGTTTTTTGAAATCAGTTGATTCACTATTCGACTTTTTTCTTTATTTTCTTCTTCTTCAATTTTCAGTCTTTTTTCCAGTTCTTCGATTTTTTCTTCAAGTTTTTCTTTCAAAATTAAAAAATTCTGAAAGTTTTTCGACCTTTCCAAATCTTTTTCTTCAAAATTCTCAAAAATTTTCAACATTTTCTCATTTTTTTGAATTAGTTCCTGTTCTGTTTGTTTAAGTCTTTCAAAAAGAGAAGATTTTTCAAGACAAACAGCTTCAAAGTTTGATTTTAATTCAATTGTCTGATAAAAAAAGTTATCTTCAAGTTCTCGAAGTTTGTTTTTAAGCTGAAAATTTTCATTTTGAAGAGAATTTAAAATTTTTTCAGAGTTGAGTGAGTTTGGAAGAGTTTTAGAAAAATTTGAACGTTCTGAAGACTGACAGAATTTTGGAAGGTCTGAATTGAATCTATCAGTGACTGAGTTCATTTTTTCAAGGATGACCTGGCACTCGTCTTCATAAAAAACTCTTTCACTTAAAGGACAGGATTGTGTAAAAACCAGTTCTTTTTCACTATTTCTCAAAAAATCACTGTTTTTTAAAGATTTTTCCTGCCTTTCTAAATCTTTCATCATATCTTGAAAAGACCCTGCTAAGACTTCAGCTCTTTTTTCAACCCTATCTAAAAAAAAAACAACTTTTTCAATTTCCCTTAAAACAAACCAAATTCCACTTTCACTTTTTTCCGTAATTTCTTGTTTTTTCTTAAAAAAAAGTCTAATTTTTCGAATTTCCTCATAAATTTCTTTTAACTCCTGAAAAATTTCAAAGTGATTTTGAGTCTGTAGTTGAAAACTGTTGTTATTGACAAGAATTTCTTCTTTTTTCTGGTCTTTCTTCAGTTTTCTCTCAAATTCTGAATAAGATCCGTTAAGGGCGTGGAGGTTTAGTTGAAGTTCCTCAAGAAGTCTTTGGACGTTGTGATTCATTAAATATTATCTGGCTTAATTAGAGGCAATTTAGTTATAAGTCGAACCGTGTTGCGAAAATTGGAAGGATTATTCAACTTTTCTCGGGCTTTTACTGTAGAACCTTGGACTAAAATTTCAGATACTTTTAGACTGCTTTGGTTCAAAGACTGATGCTGGCGAAAGGGAGAGTCTGTTAGACGAGAGGACCTTCTGATGTAACTTGGAGACTCGAATCGACGTGATTTTAAGGGTGTTAGGATTTTGTGGATTTTTTCACAGATGCTAACTAGACGTTTTTTTCCTCTGTAGTTTAAAACGATATTCATTTCTTTCCGACTAAATCTCTCACAATTCATTATTATACTCCCTCACTACCCTAAAATAAAACCCTTAAAAACCCTTAAACCCAAATCCAAAAAATCTCAAAACAACCTAAAATCCCCCCAAATCTAAAACCCCTAAAAATCTTCCATCATCCAAAACCTAATTTCCTTCCAAAATATTTAATTTTGAGCCAAATTGTCAAACTTCCATTCTAATCTACCCATCCATTAAACTTGATCAATTCACAAATTCCGACATATTAAAATGGACACTAAAATTTTGAATTTTAATCCAGAGTCCAGCGAAGATTCTCTCGATCTTCAACCGAAAAAGCTTGAAACCCGAGTTCAAAGTGATCTAGAGTCGACAGGGTACAAGTGTAAATACTGCAACAAGCACCTAAGTACCAAGCAAAGTCTTCGAGAGCACAGCTATATTCATACAGGTCAAAAGCCTTACAAGTGCCAAGAACCTGACTGTGGACAGACCTTTCGTCAAAGCAGCCAATTGTCTTACCATAAGCGAATCCATATCGAGCTGAAGAAGTTCATGTCAACAAATGAGACACCGTCAATAATGAAGACAAGTAAATCGATTGAACTACCTGAACTTCCAAATCTTTTATTCAGTGAAAATGACTCAACTTTAAATGTCCATATTAAATTCCACCCAGTGCATTAAATAATCTTATTTTTATATCGGAAGCTTTTGGATTGAATATTTTTCTTTTATTTGGGAAGCTTTTGGATTGAATAATTTTCTTTTTATATGAGAAGCTTTTGGATTGAATAATTTTCTTTTATTTGAGAAGCTTTTGGATTGAATCATCTTCTTTTATATGGAAAGCTTTATATTAAATAATCTTCTTTTTATATGGAAAGCTTTGTATTAAATAATCTTCTTTTTATGGGAAGTTTTTGTATTAAATAATCTTTTATATGGGAAATTTTTGCTCTAAAGGAAATGTTGAAGTCAGAAGAACTTCTTCTAAGAGACCTACTTGTTTACAGGAGATTAATTATAGCCCTGGAGTTTTTATTGTTCAGAATTTGCAGGCTTTTAACTTGGTTTATGAACTTGGAAGTCAGATCATTGGACAGGGACTTTATGGAGAGGTTAGGATTTGTGTTCATAAGAGACTTGGAGTTGTAAGGGCTGTTAAGATTTTGAAGAAGTTCAGTCAGGAAAATTTGGATAAGGAATGGCTTATGCGCCAAGTTGAGATTTTTCAGTCTTTGGATCATCCGAATATTCTTAGGCTTTATGAGTTTTTTGAGTCTTTTGACCGGTACTACCTCGTAATGGAGTACTTCGAAGGTGGAGATCTCTACTCCCGTCTAACATCCTCAAGCCGTTTAGAAGAAAAGCAAGTTTCCTCAATAATGAAGCAAGTTCTATCAGGAGTTCAATACCTTCACAGCAAAGGAATAATCCACCGTGACTTAAAGCCAGAGAACATTTTAATGCAATCAAAAGGCAGCGAAGACTGGAGCTTGAAATTAATCGACTTCGACACAGCAGTCTTCTGTTCCGTTGACAGTCAAACAAAAGGAATGACAGGTTCAGTTTTTTACATCGCTCCTGAAGTATTCGACGGTTTCTACAACGAAAAATGCGATCTGTGGAGTTGCGGGGTCATAATGTACATCCTCCTCTCAGGCTCCCCTCCCTTCAACGGACTATCCTCTTATCAAATCGTTTCCCGTATTCGAAAAGGAAAATATTCCTTAGAAGACCAATTATGGTCCAACATTTCTTCATCAGCAAAACGACTTCTACAAAAACTTTTAGAAAAAGACCCAAAAAAACGGATTTCAGCTGCTGAGGCCTTTAAAGACCCCTGGATTCGTGATTTAAGTCAAGAAGCTCGAAATGATGAAGAAATTCAAAGACTCATGACACGATTGACTGAGTTTAACAGAACCAACAAGTTAAAAGAAGCGATTCAAACTTTTATTTTAACTCAGGTGATGATGTCTCAGGAGTTAAATGTTATTGAAAAGACTTTTCAAGCTATTGATAAAGATGGAGATGGAATTATTTCAAAGGTAGAACTTTCTGATTATCTTTTAACTACTATGGACGCTGAAGCTGCTTCTAGAGAAACTGAAAGAATTTTAGGGAATATGAATGGAGATTGCATTGAACATATTGAATTTATGAGAATTACTGTGGAAAGTAAAATTTGGCTTTCACATGAAAATTTGAGAAGAGCTTTTTTGATGTTTGATAAAGGGAATCATGGAAAGTTGTCAAAGGAAGAAATTGTGAATATTTTAAGTGGAGGACTTGAAATTGATGATGGGATTAAAGAACATTTTTTACAGGAATTGTTTGGAGATGGAGATTTTGAGATTAATATGCAGAGTTTTCAACAGTTGCTTATTGAAAAGTTGAGTTCGAGGAAGTGTACAAATTAAACTAATGTTAAGATTTCTTGCTTCGGTGAGGAGAGTAGCCAGTCTTTGGACGGAGCTTTTTTGATGGAGAGGTTTTTTCTTTTAGTGTTTTTTGAGTTGCTGAGAAACTTCGGGTTACTTGACTGGATTTGGAAGTCTTTGGAACTCGCTTTACCTCTAGCCAACCTTCTTCTAATGAGGCTGTTAATTTGGCTAGGTCGTTGTGGTTTAATTTTATTACTTTTTCGACTTTGCTGTTCATGCTACCGAAAAGCTCTTCGACTTTGTTTAAGTTCTTTTTTTTTGGCTTTGTTGATGGAACCCGAGTCTCCTTATTTCCCCCTTTAATACACGAATGAACAACGACAAAGCCATTAACAACCGGATTTTTCGCTCCAGCATGCGAAACATCAACAAGTTTTTCCTTAACATTTTCACCATTATCCGTCCATCTAACCATAAAATTCTTTTCAGCTTCAGTTCCATCATTTTCTTCAACAATAGGTCCAAGCTGTGCATTTAAATAAGTATTCCTCAACAAAAGTTCCTCATCCGTAAGTCCATCAGTTTCATTCCAGTCACTCGAAATGATAAGTCCCTTTTTAGCGTATTTTTTTTCAAGATTTGCCAACTGGCTTAAGAAATTCGGCCGAATTTCCATATCAGGTCTGCGAAAATTGATGAATTCAAGGGTTTTGAACAAGTTCCATCGATATTTCCGCATCATGTAAGCTGTCACTACACAAATGCAACGACATTGTCCTCTAACTGAATGTACTAAAACACTTTCTCCCATTGACAAGGTACTTTCAATGAAGTCGAATAATTTATTGAAAAGAACGGCTTTCTTATCAACTATAATTTGAATGTCTGAGTCTTGCCAATACAATGAAAAATATTTTACTCCAATAGCTTCCCAATGGTTGGCAACTTGTTTCGATGCACAGTTAATAATATGAGTGACTTTATTAGCAACAACAAATTCCAAATCTTGAGCAGAGAACTCATCTCCAATGAAGAGTCCGTCTTTAACCTTAAGTGCTCCAATGAATTCCATTTATAGTCTGTTAACTACTCATACCTTAACTCAACTAAACTCTTACTACTCGGGTCAATGCAGAATAGTTTCAAATGAGAGTCGATAAAGTAAATCTTTCCTTTTCTTCTAAAAGAAAGAGAAATAGCTAAAGGATTGCTAATCCAATTAATCGGATACTTGTCAACTTTCCATTGACTTCTCTCTTTTCGTATCTCAAAAAGTCCTTCATTACTCGCTAAAAACTCCTGACAAATCGCTTTATACCCTCCACTTACTTCAAATTCAATAAGTTCATAATTTTCATTATTTTCATCAAAAACCCAAAAACCATTCAAACCGACTCCTGTCAGTAAAATTTTCCCTGAAATTAAAGAACCACTTGGAAAAGCTGCTTCTTTTGGAAGGTTTCCTATTTTTTTCCAGGAAAAATCGGAAAGGTCGAATCTTTCACAATTTCTTGATATTGGGTTACTTGAACCGAAGATGAAAATTTTTTCGTCTTTTTTTATGCAGGTTGAACCATTGCGTGAAAAGTTACTGTTTGGAAGCTTTTCTATTTTGTTTAGGTAAATGTCGTAGATGCAGGTCTCGCTTGAAGCTTCGAAGTGCTTTGAACCACCGTGTAAGAAGAAAATTCCGTTGTTTAGTTCGCAGCCTGAGGAAAAGACGCAGGGAAATGTTGTGGTTGAGTCGGATTTTAAACATTGTAAAGAGTCTATGTCGATCTTGTGGAAGGTCGGCCCTTTAGTCGTGAAATAAAAAATAAAATCCTTATGAATTTCATTCGGAATCGGAAACTTTTCCAAAAAATCGAAAGTAAAAGTCTCTGAAATCTGACTAACAGCTCGACTGATATGACTATCAAGACTAGGTAGCTGTAAAAGTGACTTCGATAAATAAAAAAACGTTTTTTTCGTTAAAGTTGAAGTTTCTGTAAAAGTCTTGATTTGTTCAGTCAGAGTTTCTTCAATTTTTCTAACAGTTTCCAGAGCTTTCATAGAACTAAGGCTTACTTGGGCAATAAGACAATCAGCCATTGAAGAGATGAGTAGTTTAAGGCTGGATAATTGAGATTTATAAGAATCTAGAAGGGAAACGATTTCTTTTGGGCTTAGGTCTTGTCGAGTTTCGTCTGTGATCTTGAAGATAGGGTGGTAAGGGTTTTTTTTTGATCTTGGCGAAGTTGGCATTGATGGAAAGTTGCTTCGGTTTGGAGTGAGAGGGGTCCTTGGACTTCCTAAATTCGACATTTATAGGAAATTTGCCAGTATTAGTGAGATTTATTGTTTTAATCATATCTTGGGGTTTGGAATATTTAAATTTTTTTTTAGATGAATTTAGAAATGGAGAGGTTTTTTAGGAAGTTAGGGATTTTTATGCAGGATTTTTTTTGGGAGATGAATTTGGGTTTATTTGATTTAAGTTATGATATTTTTATGGTTTTATATTGTGAAGACTTTGATTATTGTATTTAGGTATTTTAGGTAGATATTAAATTATTGTGGTTTGATTTTCGCTTCTAGAATAAGTGGAGATTTTAGAGTTGATCGATTTTACTTTTAATTTTAAGAGGAATGATATAAAGTTTTTGGAATTTGCTTTTGTTTTAATTTGAGTTTTGGTGAAGGGTAAGCTACTTTATGCATCTTTAAAGCCTTTTTGAGAGAAATGAATTAAATAATTTGGCCCTAGGTAAGTTTTATTAATATTACCTATCTCATAGGAAACAATATAATTTTCTATTAGGCTATTCAGATATATTATATTTGATTATTAATTTAAATATAATTCGAATATTAATCTCTTGATCTGATTCTTTCACTTGAATATATGGAAGTTTAAATTAGGACCTGTGAAGATACTTTCTTATAAGTGTCCTTCGAATCGTTCAGAGATATAAACATTAATTTCTCCTATTAAGTATTTAATAC
Source organism: Stentor roeselii (assembly GCA_006503475.1). Classification (NCBI taxonomy): domain Eukaryota; phylum Ciliophora; class Heterotrichea; order Heterotrichida; family Stentoridae; genus Stentor; species Stentor roeselii. Next base: position 19,986 of record RSEH01000329.1, read on the forward strand.
TCCTCATATGAGTGAAAAGAATTATTTATACCTAATTTGATTTATATAAAAGAAAATTTGCAAGTATATATTTTGAGTTAGTTGTATTTTTCAATAAGGAAAAACAATTCAATTTTGCATGAATTAAATCTTTCAATTTTCTTTCATAGTTCATGAATCATTTCAATAAACTCAAAAATCTTCTCGATATTCTTACAAGGCTTAATAATCTCTACACAATTTGCACTTTATGTGTTTTTTTCTATATCTTCAGAGATTTGTACTGTGCAGTGATGGGAAAACATAACCCAAATTCCATGCTTATTCAACCATATTAAAAAGATACAGTTTTATTGAATTTCTATTAAACTTATATACCTAGAAACTTAATCTCTTGATGTAATTGAACTTGAATTAAAATCAAAAATATTCTTTTCACCCATCAAGTTAATCTGAATTTTATTCCTTGCAGGAGAGAACCTACTAAGTCTTTGATGAAATACCTCAGAAAATAAAGGGCTATGATTTCTAATAATAGGATAATTTTCATGAGAAAAATTCCGTCTTTCATCATTTTTTTTCATAGGAGGTTGTTGCTTGATAAGATTAGGACATTTTTTATCAAGTTTAATAATCCCACTCTCAAAAGCCTTCTTGAACTTTATAAGCCTTACAAAAGAGACTCCCTTATTATGAATCTTTATTTCTTCATTTGAATCAGATTCACTTTCGCCTTCAACTTCGATTTGGTACTTCGGCTGAATAAATTTTACAATTTCAATTGAAAAGAATTTTTTGGCATAATCTTTGAAATCATTGAAATAAATATCCGCACTTTCATTGAAATATAAATTATTGATATAGTCTTTTATTGTCACTTTTGATGCAAATTTTTGGATTCTTTCTTTAATATCTATGCCTTGATATGTGAGCTGAGAAAGAATTTCTTGGCTTAGGGATTTTATTGAATTTATTAGATTGGAAGTTGTTTTTAAGATTTTTTCTCTGCAATTTTTTAGATTTTTGTTGAGTTCTTGGAGAAGTTGTTGGTAATCAGGGATTATCTTTGATAAAGGAATCTGAATGTGGTTTGGAAATCGCGAATTATGACGAGTTTTGTGAATGGTGCAGAGTTTGTGATCATGATTTTGCTTGCAGATGAATTCAGCTTTGTTTTTTAAGCACTCTGAACATAAAATCATTGAAAATTCCATTATTAGTAAATTATAGATCATTTTTAATAAGGTTTGACTAATAGTTCATGAAATTTCGATAAAAAATTGTATAAAATAATAGGATTTATAATAGAGATAATTAAAGGAATATTTTGTTGATCTATTATCAAATTAACTGTGATTATTCACTGAAAAAAAATCATTATTGAGTACTAATATATTTCAAATAGCAAACCTTAACTAATCAGAAGATATTCGATCGATATTTAAACAGTCTAATGAATATTTAATAAAAAGTAGTTCCAACAGGAATATTCGAATAGTTAATAATATTAATTTAATAATTATTATTATCTAATATATAGAGTTGCAACTAATATCATACTAATTCAAATATATAAATTATAGAAATTTAGCTTTCCTAATTTATTTACCGGTATTTTGATTCGTAAGGAATATCAACAATTTTTATTTTACTTATAAAAATCTTGCCGTGTCTTCCTAATAAACTTACGTTCTTCATCAATTTTGTCTTGATTTGCCTCATTTTTAGGTATCACTGGTGATAATACAGCTTGTTTATTTGTTGATATAATTTGACCATCTTCAGTACATCTTTTAATTCTGTAGTTTGTTTTTGGCTTGGTAACTAGATCCTTTAGTGTAATTCTCTTCTTTATAGTACGATGATTTTCTGGACTAGAACTGAAATCCTCATCTTTATTTTCATCTACTTTAATTATTGAATTTTTTTCATAATCTTCATTCTTTTCTTCTTCTTTTGACTCTATTTCTGAAATATTTTCATTTCTATTGATTACTGGTATTTTCTCAATTTCTTTATTGTTTATGCTAGGATCTTCTAAATCAGGCTTTTCTTTTTCCTCTATTTCCTCTATATTTTCAGTCTTATTTAAAATTAGTGTTTTCTCAATTTCTTTATTGTTTATGCTAGGATCTTCTAAATTATGCTTTTCTTCTTCTTTTGACTCTATCTCTGTAATATTTTCATTTCTATTGATTACTGGTGTTTTCTCAATTTCTTCATTGTTTTTGATTTGATCTTCAACTGAGAGGTTTGATATCTGGTTAATTTCTAAATTAGGAAAGTTTTGCACAGAATCTCTAAGTTGACTTGAGATTCTAGAGTTATTTGATCTGTAGCTGTCTTCAGGTGAACTTTTACCAATAGAAATTATGTCAAATTTTTGTAGATTTAATTGGTTTTTATTTTCATTTATAGGAAAAATTTCAGATTTGGACATAAAGTTCTTCTTAAATATGGTTTCGATGCTATCTAGCCATTTTTCATCATTAAAGTTAACTTCGATTTTTTCTATGTATTCTTTGATTTCTGATAATTTCAAATCTTTAATATTTTGTTTTATATTATCGAAAGAATTTTTTACTTTTTCTAGAATTACTTTTGTTTCTTGCCTAATTTTTTCAATTGCTATCAAGCAATATTTATTTATTCTTTTTAAGGTTTCACTACTTTTTTCGTCAAGTTCCATAAAGTTCTTTCTTAATAAATCATTTAATCGATTTCTATCTAAATATAAACTATGATCACAATTTTTAACCTCCTCTTTAAAGTGTTTATCACAGAATTTCTTGTTTAAGTTTGTTTCCTTGAAGTTTATTGCAGGTAAACTGCAACATCCTATATTGCACTTGTATTCCATTTATTATAATCTAATTCTCAAACTTTATATTAGTCAATATAATTTAACAAAATATAGAATAAATGGAAATTATACAATGTCTAAATTCGATTGTCTTGATTTTTTCAATTTAGAAGTGTTGATAATGCTTAAACGTTTTAGTAGGTTTTGAGTTGTCTTGTAATAGATAAACCAGTTTCATTTTGGTTTATTATAAGCCTTTTGCTCATAATAGACCCTTGCAGATAACGACTGCTAAGTAGTTTTAATGTTTAGAACTCCAGCAGTCAAATTTATTGTTCTTGAAGTCTTTTCTTAAGAAAATCCACAATTTTAAGTTGCCTGCAGTTGAATAATAAGTAAATGAACTGCTCAGACTGAGACCTTCAGGACAAGTAATTGAATTTACTGAAGTTTCTCGAGGAAAAGTCACTGAAATTATCCCTTCAGGAGGAATTTTTGCATCATGGTCACTTAAATCTCCTTATATCCCTGAACTAGATGATATCGAAGTAAATACTCCAGGACTCACTATAAACTTACTTAAGTATTTGAATATTAATTATTTTTGGAAAAGCGTTGATCAAGAAAGCTGAAGATTTTGTTTGTATTTGTTAGGGTTTTTGATTGAGATCGGCATTAAACTGATAGATCTAGTAAAGGTTGATGGGAAATATTTAGAGATATTTAATATGGATGACATGATTTCGCATTTAGACTCTTATAGAAGTCCTTTAATTACATTGAAGTTCAACTTTTTCCTAAACTTTTTACTCTTGATAAGGCGTGGCAGGTCTTGAAAGTGTTTTAACACCATCAATATCTTGATGTCTTAAAAGACTTCCTTTCTCTTTAAATTTTACGAAGATTTCAATAATTTTAATATTTTTGGATTAACTTCTGAGTAACTTGCCAACTCTTTTCTCTTCATCTTAATGTTAACATACTTTGATTTGTCTAATATCAGTAAATTTTACTATCACTTCTAAATTTACTCTTTGGATGTTTTTTCTTAATGTCTGGATACGACGAAGTGATTTCATTCAGGTGCTTTCCGAAATTTTTGTTTTAAAATGTATTAAGTAAGCTGATTATTTTGCTCTTATAAGAATTACGAATAAGCTGTCCTTGCGGTCTTTTTTCACGAGACTTATTTACCTTTGAAATGATTTGGAAGATCTTTATTCAATGATGATTCTATCTGTTCAATGATCTTGAATATTCTGTGTCTTGTGATTTTTTAATAGACTTACAAGAATTCTGATTTTTTATTTAGTTAAATTTTTCGATAACTTCATCAGATTCTTTGGATTCTGAAATAACTTTAAAGTTATTATAGGTTGATCTATGTCTGATCATTAATGATGCGTTTTTGAATAGCCCATCTGAATTTGGTAAATTTTAATATAATAGTTGCCTTATACCGAAATGAAAAATTACTTTAACTTCTTTAATTGTTCATGATTTGTAAAAGGATCATGCTGCTTATGAGAATATTTTTGTAAAACTGAAGAAATTTCCCAATCTTTTCTATTATTTTATAATAAATCCTGAGATTTCATAAAATTGCAGTTTTGATTGTAGGCTTCAATCTCTTCCTTACTCAATAAAGTTTTTATTTTATAAATTAAAACTTCTTAAAAAAAGCATTAAATCGCTCAATATTTCATTAATCATGGTTTCTAAGATTGTGATGAATCACAATGATGTTGATAATAAATTTTTTTTGCTTCAACTTGGCTTTGAGAAATTTTAAATAAGATATATATCTGATGATGTATTGCTTAATGAATCAAATTCGTGATTTTGTACTTCAGTATATGTTTAACTTTATCTTGAAAAGAGAATCTATAACACTATTCACTAAGGCAAATAAATTGACTGATACTTGTTTGCAAATCTGTGCAAAAAAAAACTTAAAATTTCCATTGAAAATTTATATGGAATTTCAGACATATTTTGGAAATATTTTAAACTTTTTAGTAATAAATTAAAGGAATTTTGTGTCAAGTTGAATATATTCACTAAATTAATGATCTGAAAAATGTTTTATTGATCAAGCTTAGTGCCTTGGGAGATAGACATTATATATGAATACCTTTAATAAGATTTAAGATTTTAGAGAGTTGTTTAAAATATTGATAAGGTCTTTAGAATCTTAAATAATTTATCAAAATCATTTGAGCATAAAGACGAGTGAAAAATTATGTTTATCTAAATGATAATTGAAATTTATCATTTAATTATATTGAGAAAGTAAAATCGATCAATTCTGATTCAATTAGAACTGTGAAACCTAAAAACTACCTAATTCCTACCATAATAATAAACTCTATCTCAACCAACAACTTCCAAACTCAATAAAATGTCAGAAGGCAACAGTAATCAATCAAAAAGTCCTTCAGAAGAATCATCATTCCCAATCCCCATCCCTTCAAACCCTTCCCAATCCGGTACATCTTCCAACTTGCCCAACTCCCCAAATCATCCAAATCCAGACCAATCTCTATCAAAGCCCATCTCATCTCCAAGCCACGATTCATCAGACTCCCTAAACCAAGACAGCAATTACTCATCATTCGAAAACTTACAAAAAACTAAAAAACTCACAAAAGCTGACTTAAACTCTTTAAAAACCTCAGAAAAACTCGCATTTCGAAGAATTCAATTCTCAAAGATTCCCACCAGCCTTAAGCCGAAGTACGAGCAAGAAGAAGTTGAAATATCTTGCTCGACTTTAGTAAAACTTTTAGAAATACGAGATAAGTATATTTTTTTTGATGAATTCAATTTGCAGCACCCTTTGGACTTCACAATTCGAGGAAATAAAACCTTTGAAGTGATTGAAGAGTTGAAAAGTGATTTTTTAATGAGTGAATTTAGGTCAGGGGTGGTTTCTTTCAAATTGTTGGATTCTGAGGTGACGACGCAGGTGATCTCTGTTGAAGAATTTTTTAAGGATTTGGATGTTTTGATTAGAGCGATGTCAGAGGCTGCTGTTAAAAGTTTCTGTCGTAAGAGGTTAAAGCTGCTTTCAAGTAAGTTTAAACTTCATGAGCTTTGTAATGGGGAACGTGAAAGATTGCATCAAAAGTTGAAATTTATGAGGAATTTTAATAATGTTACTAAAGTGGATAACCACATCCACCTAGCAGGAGCAATGAACCAAAAGCACTTACAAAAGTTCATGAAAAAAAAACTCCTTCATAATCCATCAGAACTCGTAACTCTATCCCCAACAGGAGAACCTCAAACTCTTCACCAAGTTTTTGAAAATTCCGGAATATCCTCTGAAAATTTAACAGTCGACATATTAGACATGAGTGCCGATCACAGCATTTTTCATCGTTTCGACAAGTTCAACTTAAAATTCAACCCAATGGGCCGTCCTTTATTAAGAGAAATATTTTTAAAAACCGATAATTATTTAAACGGAAGATATTTCGCTGAAATCACAAAAGAGCTAATATCAAAACTTGAACAAGAAAAAAATACTAAAACTGAATTTCGTGTTTCAATTTACGGAAGAAAAATCGATGAATGGTTAAAACTCGCAATTTGGTTCACCTCTTTTAATCTAACTTCAAAGTGCGTTAAATGGTTAATCCAAGTCCCTAGAATTTTCAATCATTTCCACTCATCAGGTCAAGTCCTCCACTTCCAAGACTTCCTCTTCAACCTATTCAATCCAATAGTTTCAGCGACTTTACACCCTGAGTCTTTTCCTGAGATTTCAAGATTTTTATTAGAAATTGTTGGGTTTGACTCAGTAGATGACGAGTCTAAAAATGAAGATATTCGAAGTTATTTAGACTTTAAGTCAGTAACACCTGAGAACTGGAAAAGTAATGAAAACCCGCCGTATAGTTATTATTGTTACTATATGTTTGCGAATATCTTCAATATTAACCAACTCCGCGCTGCCCGGGGGTTGAATACCTTTGCATTCAGGCCGCATAGTGGCGAAGCTGGTTCAATAAGCCACCTTGCGGCGGCTTTTTTGACTTCGCATGGAGTGAATCATGGAATTGAACTTAAAAATTCGCCTGTCTTGCAGTATTTGTTTTACTTGAAACAAATTGGATTGTCGGTTTCGCCTTTGTCGAATAATAAACTTTTTTTGAAAATTTCTCATAATCCTTTTTTGAAGTTTTTTCAAAGAGGACTTAATGTTGCACTTTCAACTGATGCTCCTCTTGTTTTTCACTTTACTCGTGAAGGACTTGTTGAAGAGTATAGTGTTGCTGCTCAGGCTTTGGAATTGAATGATGTGGATTTGTGTGAAATCGCGAGGAATAGTGTTATTCAGAGTGGATTTGAATTTAGGGATAAATGTAAGTGGCTTGGTAAGGATTTTATTGAAGGAGGACCGGAGAGTAATGAGTTTTGTTGCTCTGGATTGGCTTCGGTCAGATATGCTTATCGTTACGAGACTTTTATTCAAGAGGTTGAGTATATTGAAAGACATTCTGGTAGAAATGTTGATTAAACTTAAGTCATGGATTTAGAAATGTTTTAGTTTGGGAAGTGTTAGTGATGGAGTAGACAGACCAGAGAAATTCAGTCTTTGGCTTTTTCGAGAATGCACTGGGAATTTCTTAAAGTTGAGGGGTGATTGGTTGTTACTCAGTGAATTCAGTGATAGTTTTAGTTGGCTTTTCTTGGTACTCGAAGGAAATTTAATTTCTTCTTGATATGATTTTTTCGGATTGGATTTTATGGTGTTTATGATTTCGTTTGAATAGAGTTTATTCGAGGTTCTACTATTGCTCTTTGGTAAAGTCGGAGTTGAGATTGACTCAAGTTTATGGGATTTCTTACTGAAGTGATTATCAACTTTTAAAACAAATTCTTTAGGTTCTAAAGGTTTTTTTAGAATATTTCTTTGAGTTTTTTTTGAGAAATTTGATGGCTTTGAAAAGTTGCTGATGAATGAAGTATCCGAGTCCGATCTTTTGTCTTTGCTGGTAATTGCACAAGCTTGATTGAGATTATTTTCTCTTTTATCATGTATCTCCTATATAATTAATACATTTTCATTATCGTTTAAAAAAACCTTCAGGGCTTTTTTTGTTTCTTCAATGTTTTCGTGATAGAGACTGTTTATTTCATGAATAATATCATCGCAGGGTTTTTTATTGAAACTTGTAAAAATGATGTTTTTGACCTGTTGAAATTTTGAATCAAGGTTTTTAAGAGTGGCTTTAGCGATTTTCTCGATTTAGTCCATAAGTGAAGTCGTGAATTCAACTATCTTCGCAGTTATATTTTTTTGGGTTTCAATCAAGTTTTTAAAGGTCTTTCTTACTTCTTGAAAAAGTTCTTCAAAAGTAATGATTTGAGAGTTGTTAAATCTATCAAATATGACATTGTAATGGTTTTTGCAACTGCAAAAACGGATGTTATCTCGGAGAAAATACTCAGAAGTGAAGGTGCATGTTTTGTACATACATTTTTCATCCTTTTTGTAGTCCATCATTTATAAGGGCATTTTCGATAACTTTTGAAATCTTTTAGCTTTGAATAATGGAATTTTTCTTTTAAGTTTAAATTTATTTGGAAGTAAATCAGAAATTTCTTCATCAGATCTATGATTAAATTATATTTGTTTTGAAAATGTTAGTTAGAGATTATGAAATTTATTAGTTTCTTGTAAAGATGTCTTGATAAAGGTAGTTAGTTTTGGAAGCAAGTTTTAATGTTGATACTTTTAGTTTATTTATAGTGAAATATTGATTAGGTTCATTTTGGTTAAGTTTGTAGAATTTTCAATGACTAATCTAAAAAGTATAATCAAAGGCATTAATAAAGAATAAAATCTCATCATAAACTTAAATTAAACTTATTACTATTGATGAATTTTATGCCTATTTATGCTTTATGATCCAAATCTGGATTTTTATTCAAATTTATTTCCTTGAAAAAAAGGCTTTTTTCTATAGGCTTTCTATAACTTGCTAATTATAATTTGATTTCTTTCTGCTTATAATTAATGTTGTGAAATTTTATCTGCTAATTCGAACTATTTGTCTGAAGAATTTCAACTAATGCTGCTCTCCTTAGGTATTAGTTTTTATATTCTTAGTTTTTATCAAGTGAATCATAGAATTAGTGTTACTAGGAAACTAAGTAAAACTAGGAGTCAAAAAGAAATCATATAAATCGATCCTTTCATGAATGGATAATCATTTTAATAAAAGTGTCTAGTTAAGTTGATTAAGGTGAATAGACAATCAAATTTTTAATGAAATGATAAAATTATTATCAATATTGATTAGTTATTAAAATGTCCTATCATATACTTTTTAATCGAAGTATTCGCATCTATACTAGCTCTACCATTAGGCAAATTCCTATGATTGTTTTCTAAATTGAATTGTTTATCAGGAGAATTACGAGAAATATCTTTTAAACTTGCAGGCATTATTTCTTGGTCATACTTGCTACTGGATTTCTTGAAATAATGAGCTTTACTCTCTTCTGATGATAGATCATTAGCAGAAATTCTGAAAATTTCATTTTCTTTTTTTTCTTCTAGCTTATGAACTGCTTTAATAGGTGGAAGATTGCTTTTTCCTCTGAGACTTTTAGAGGGTGAAGCTGTATTTGAACGAGATTCATTTACTGATATTGATTTTTCTATATCAGAATTTCTTTTTTCTTGTATTAAATAATTTTCTGTGATATTTTGATTTAGGTTTGAAAATCTAGACTGATTTGATCTTCGATTATGTTCAGTTGAGTCTTGTTTAAAAATATTTGAGTCTAATTTTTCTTGATTTGAAATTTTTTTCTCGTTTTCATGTCTGGGAAATTCAGAAGTTGGAAATGAAATGCTCTGTAAAAAAATATGTTCAATTTTATCAAGCCAAGGCTCATCAGAAATCCAAATTTCAACTTTATCAATGTATTTAGTAATTTTTGTTAATTCTAAATTTTCAATTTTTTCTTTTATACTTTTGAAAGAATCTGTTACTTTTTCAAGTATTTCTTTTGTTTTCTGCCTTATTTTTTCAATTGTTATCAAACAAGTTCTATTAATCTTTTGAAAGGTTTCAATTCTTTTCTTTTCAAGTGCGGTAAAAGAATCTGATAATAATTCAATCAATTCAATTTTATCAATATATGAATCATCATCATCACCCAAATTCCTAAATTTAAAGTGTTTTGAACAGTATCTATAATATAAGAGCTCTTTTTTGAACTTTCTTGCATATTGTTTGCAGTTTACTTTAATACAATTGATTTCCATTTATTATAATTTTCTCTCAAAAGCTTGTAGTTGTTCCTTTAGAAGTTCAAATTATATAGAATAAATGGACTTAAAGATTTTTTTCTCAATCAGAAAATTTTGATGAAAATTTTTTTTATCTGAACTTTACAAAAATTAAGTCTAACTCTTTGATTCTAGTTTATAGATATACTAATAGTCACATTTTAGAATGGATTCAAGTAATAATTGACTATATCAAAATTAATCTTATCTGATTGATTTAACTCTCTGAATTTATATTTAGATAAAGCATATAATCTTATAGTCAAAGAGCAGATGAACTTATCATAGTAAATAACAAAATTTAAGTTTGTCCAGTGTTAAGATAAACTTTTCCATAATCTTTTATTAAAGTATCTAGATATTTTGTTGTTTTTAAACTTTGTGTTAGTTAGAAGATGAAAATAGCTAGTGAATGTTTTAAAATGAATGCTAGAATCACAATATTGACATTGAATATGTTTTAAAATAATGAAAAGTGACTGATGATAAATGATTCATAAAATCAGTAAATATTTTTAAATTTCCAAATTTGTTCTCAAAAATCAATTTTCTAAACTTCCCTGCTTGTTTAAAAAAATAATTAAACTGGCACTATAGGTGGACAGTAATTATAATATCCTAATCCAATAGGAAAGTTTAGCTGAGTTAAAATAAATCTTCGGCTTTAGAGTGTTCGCATTTTCAGTATAAACTAAAAATTGATTAAAATATATTGAATTTTGTGAATTCAACGAAATTATTATTTGCTTTTCTTACTGGCTGAGAATATTTATGGTCATTTTGAATTGATCAAAAAAAAATCGCATTTATTAAATTACAATCTTTTTCTTATTGAGTTGATACATATTCTACTTTTTTTTAAGTCAACTAAGATTAATTAAGAATTAAGCACTTTGACTGAAGTTATCATCAATTAAACCAAATTTTTTGCCTTAAGTATTTTTTTAAATTTTATTTGTTATAATTGATACTTTTTAACTTTTCCTTGAAATGAAGGTATCAAAAGCTGAGCTCTGTTATTTTTTATCATCGTTTTATTTTTGTTTAAAATTATTTAAAAATTATCTTGGCCGTTGACTGCTTCTTAAAATTTCTCATGATGAAGTGCTTATTTAAAGAAGCACTTCATCACACGGTATTTTATCAACATTGGTAAAAAATGTTTTCCATATGATATTTTTTCATCAAGCATCATCAGAGACTTGGGAAACTCACTTGACTTCATCAATAAGAAAATTTAAATTCAACTTGCTATGCAGGCATATCGAAAAATCAGAGAAATACACATTTGACTAAATTTTAAACAAATAATTTGGTTTCAATTAAAACTTTAAAATTCTTATTCTCTTCAAAAAATTTGTAAAAAATGATGATTTGAGTGTGATGAACTTTTCTTTATATAGATAATAATGATTTTTGAAATAAAATAGTGTTATTATTTAATCGAAAAACTCTAAATTTACAGTGAATGTACGGGCTTAATTTCTAGTCAATTATTATGAAGGTATTTTTCAAATTTTTTGAAATACTTTTATCTAAACATAATTAAATCATTTGAGGTTTAATAATTTTTTCAAGAAAAGAAACGTAAAAGTTATTATTAACTTGGTAGTTTCTATTAGCAAATATTTAAAAGATCATTGAGAATTAAAATTGTTTAATCATTATACTGTATTATTGATTAATAGTGGTGAACTTGATATAATTTTCTATACGATATTATTAATGCTAAAATCATAAATATGTAGACAATTATTTTTTGTTAAGAATTAATTTAGGATTTCAAGATATCAAAATAATGATAGGAGATTATGAACTCAATTAAATACGAAATAAAATAATTTTAAGTGCAGGTGAATTTTTTCATTTTTCTATCTAATTATTTCAAAGGCATTCTGAAATTAATTTTAATTACTTTTATTTAAAATAATTTAATCATCTGAAGCTTTATTTATTTTATAGAATAGGAATTTGATTAAACCTTCATACTTCTACTCACGGTTCAATCTTAATATTTAAATGTAATCAACTAAAATAATTAAAAATTTCCAAGCTAATTAGCTTACTATAAACTCTTCTAATAAAAATTAGCATTATTTTCCACTTTTATATATCTTTAATTTAACATTCGCAAAATTAGCTATTATTCAAAAATCTTGAGGGACAACTAGAATTGTGTTTTTTTCATCGACTTACATCGAAAAATCAACTAAATACTTAAAATAAAAACTTAAAAATCATAATTACATTTAATAAAATTGATCTCAAAGTAAAATAGTAGAAAAAGTACTAAGAATACAATTTCGCATTTTTTATAAGATTTAAATAATCTGACTCTATTGGCATCAATCAAATGACCTTCTAAATAGTTAAATTTATTAACTTTCAGACAACAATAGCAATAATCAAATATTAAGAATTTTCAAGTTGGTCAATATTTCAATCTTTAAGAAAATCTATTCTGTTTAATTTAAACAATATTTCATGAAAGAAGAGTCAATATCATCAAAATTACTGCAAGATATAAAAAAATCAATCGAATCATGAAAGAAACTCTTGAAGATACTTTTCATACAAAATGAATTTATCACTGTTAGGAATCAATTTAAACCCTGTAAAAAAATTTGCAGTTATAAATAAGAGATTATACTTAATGAAACAACTGGAATAATGCCCAGAACCAAACTTTAATATTGAGAAACTGTTTCAAGTAAGCATAAGAATGTTAAAACTATTTCTCAGAGTAGTTTATAAACCTTATATCAGAATCACGCTAAAGTATCAAGTTTTTTAGAAACTCAGAATTAAATATTTTGAACTAGATTCGAAATCATACTATTTCCGTATTACTTAAGAAGCTCACTACACTGTTGTCTGCTTGATACAAAAAGGGTGAAAATTAGTAATTATGATGCAGAGATTGTAATCTTAATGAAAACTATTATATTTCACACTTTTAACAATTATCTTTCAATCAGATGAAGTATTTTTCTTTGGAATAAGTTGATTAAATTTTTGGATTACTTAAGAGTTTATAGTAAAATGATCAACTTTTAAAGTTTTATAGGGTTAATAAATGGAATCTAAAAAAATTCTAAAAGTTGCTCTAATAGGAAATACAGGAGTAGGTAAATCTGCTATTTCTTCAAGATATACAAGAAATATCTTCGAAGCATATCATCAGCAAACAATAGGAATGGATTTAAACATAAAAATAGAGTCTATATTAGGAATTCAACTGAGATATGAAATAGTATTTCAAATTTAGTTCGAATTGACTGCTTCTACTGCTTATATGCAAAGCTATGGAAAAATTTTAGAAAAAATGAATATTATAATCATAGTTTTTGACAAGGACCTGCGTCATACTTTTAAAGATGTGAAATTTTGGATTAATTTCATAAATCTTCACAATTCTGAAAGTATTCCTCGGGTGAAATTCCTTGTTGGGAATAATAATGATTCGGGCTTTGAAGTTAGTTTTGAAGAAGGGCTGAAAAAAGCGAAGAAATATAATTTGATTTATGTTGAAACAAGTGCAAAGGAGAATAAAGGGATTAAAGAGTTGTTTGAGATGGCATTTGTGTCATGGGTTGATTATTCTAATTTGGGTATAGATTAAGTTTAGATAAGAAATTTTAATAGTGGAAGTGATTCAAGATCAAGGAAGGTTATTAGTTAGAGAGAATTTTTATCCTTTACATATTTAATTGGAAAGCTATAGAGGATAATCAAACCTGAAAGAAAAGTAATTTTAAGATTTAAGATAATAATGAAAAGTAATATCACATAAAAATCATTTTAAACTTGTTTTCACAAAAATATTTTCCTTAAACTTTAAGTGCTTTAATTGAGTCTTGAAAACCAGTAAGGTACAACCAATACAGATATATCTTTTTTAAACTTTCGGTATTAATAATCGAAAGTAATTAATTAGGTCTGACATCTGCTCTTATCTTTAGGAAATTTTAATTTTAGATTTCAATTGGTTGAAGTTATCAAGGTAATTTTCAAATTAATGTGGATTTACCAGAACAGGAAGAGACATATTAAAAATCATGAAGCTGAATGCAAATGACTTGATGATATACCGATTCATCAGCGATAGCTTCAATTAATAAAGTCTCTTCACAAGAAAACCTTTAAAATAATCACTTTTAGTCAGTTAAGTAAAATTTAGTTTCAGTCATTTAAGTTCATTTTATTGAAACCAGATATATCTTGATTAACTAAAGCTTTATACAAATAATCCAATTAATTATATATCTAATGAATACTTAACCAAAGAAATATCTAACGAATTGTATAAAATCATAATTATCAATTCAAATTTAGCAACAACCTGTTAGTAGTAGGCATAGATAACAGGGTTTTACACCTCTGTATCACAATTGCAGATACAATTAGAAACATTCAAGGTTAACAGCTGAGTGATCTTTTCTTGATTGACATCAGGTAGTTCTGAAATAAAAAAAAAATTTCGTTCATAATTACAGCACCAAATTAATACCAATTTTATATCTATCATAATCTCTATTTTATAAGAGTTTCTAAAATGCTTCAATCTATTAAATAATCCAAAAATAAATCAATATAATTTTTTGTATTATTTTGATATTATTTAAAAGTTTTTCATTAGACATACATCCAAAGTTTATTGAAAATAGCAAAATCCTTAACTTAACTGACTTAAATATAGATTCATCGATCTTTAGAGTTTTGGGATTAGTTTAAACTCCAAAGCTGATGAAATTGAATTGATTTATATATAATTCATTCAATATATTGCTTGCTTTTATTTTAAGGTTTAGGAGTTTATTTATCCATGAAGCAATTCTTTTAATCGCATTTGGAAGAGCTAGTATATTTTTTTGTTTATTTGATTTATTTTTAATTTGGTTTTTGGAAAAGATTAATTTAAATCAAGGAAATTTTTTTAAAGTGATAATAAATTTTGAAAACAATCACTTTTCCCTTTAGTAGTTTTGAATAATTTATTATAAAATACTCTATACTTTGAACTATTCCTAAAGATAACCCAAGAAATCTTTTTAAATTTCCTTCCTTTATTTTTGTCTTGATTCATTATTAAAGAGTTCAATCAAAATAAAACACAATTCACATAAAATTTAATAAAGGAAAAATAGTTTACTAATGATTTATACAAAATTAAATATCAAAGGCTTTTGATAATGAATATATCTAATCATAGATCATAATATCACATAATATAATCATTTTTAGATAAATTTTATCGCCTATGCTAAGTTTATAAACTTTTATAGATAATGATTATAATTACCCCTTAAACCAGAGTCTTTAAAAATTGGATTCTTTCTTTAATTCACTAATTCGAGATTTATTTGATTTCAATTGTTGTTGATAAATTCTATCATGCTTATTTATTACTTTGGTAAGCTGTTTTCCTGAAGGATTCTGATTGTGGCGAGTCTTATATTTAGGTGTATTTATTACACTATAGGCATTTATATATCCAAAATCCAATAAATCATCCCTGATAAATTTATTATCATCTTGTATAAAATTTTGATTACGTTTTTCATTTTTTTTTTTTAAATTGTTTATATTTGTATTGATAAATCTAATATCTCGTTGAATCTCTAAATTTTTATCAAATATAGGTTTGATTGTTTTTGTTTTCTTTATTTCTTTCGGTAGTATTAATTCTTTAAAATTTTTATCAGTTTGATTACCCTGCACTTTGCTCTTATCATTTTTTAAGTGCAAAGTTGATAAATTTATATTAGATAGGCTATCTGAAAATGATTTCTCTAAATCAGATTCTTTATTTCCATTTTTATACTTAATCTTATCACCCTCGGTATAATTAGGTTGACTGAGATTTCTAAAGTGATATGATTTCTGTTTTGAATTAGATAAACTTTTCAAGTTGGTTTGATCAAATGATGATAATATACGCGAATCATCATTTAGGTCTGAACTATCTCTTTCCGATGATTTTTTTACATTTTTATTAATTTTTTTAGTTCTTTTTTTACGCCCTGGAAATTCTGGAGTTTTGAATGAAATATTATTTATAAAAATTTTTTCGATTTGATCTAACCAAGGAGCATCAGTGAAAATAACTTCAACTTTATCAATATATTTAGTGATTTCACTTATTTCTGATAAATTTTCAATTTTTTTTGTTATAATTTTGAATGAATCTTCTATCTTATCTAGAATTACTTTTGTATTTTCCATGATTCTTTCATTGGTTATCAGGCAATTTTTATAGACTTTTCCTATTATTTCAGTTTTTTTCTTCTCAATTGCCCTATAAGAATCTTGCAATAATTTACTTAATTCAAAATGATCTAGATATGAACTATCATCATCACTTTCACTCCTCTCATTAAAGTGTTCAGTACAGTATTTAAATTTTGAGTGTCTTTTATTGAACTTTGATGGACTTTTGTTGCAGCTTAGACATTTGAATTCCATTTATTATAGTGTAAGTCCTTAAAGAAGTTTCTATAAATCCATATATAATATAGAATCAATTGAAAAATATAGAGTTTGTAAGTCGAATTGAACATCTTGAGTGATTCGATCTTTAGTTACTTTGATTCTTCTAATTAGATTAAAATTTTCTTGTTTATGGTCAAGTTTTTTAGCATTGAATTCGTTAGTTGACTTTAAATTCTCGACTGACTTGATGTCTGGGTATTTCAATTAACCTAGATTAGGACTATGAAAATATAATAACTACCTATATATCGAATATTAGTGAATAAGAGAGTCATTAAATTATATGTGTGATTACTTAGCTAATTTAATTTGCTAGGGTATCCGATTCATAAAGAATACATTATTATAATTATAATCATTGCATAAATTATATGTCCCAAAAATATTTATACTAAGGTGGTTTATAATTATATACACAGAATTAGTGTGTAATTATTTTCACTATCTCTTATCTTTTTCTATTTGAATAAAGTATCATTTCACTTCAATGCTACTTTTTTTTTTAACTTTCTCTAATTTATCATCATTATATATGCAGGGCCTTTAAGTTGGATTCTGATTAGCTTAATCTTATAAAGCTAATCTACGACGAGTTCTAATTTATTCTTTTATTCATTATTATTATGATATAACAATGAAATTCAGTAATTTTAAATTCATATTTACAATCATTTTATTTTCGTGCTCATAACACTAGTTTTATTATTGAATCCTGATAGAATACCACAAATATTATATGGTATAACATAATTATATTATATGTGGACAGGAAAATAAAAAAAAAAGTTACAGTTAATATGAAATATAGATTACTAAGATATTATAACAAGATTATATAGTAACAATTTATATATAATGCCTAAGTCAATAATTTATCATTATACCCATACTATTAAAACTAAAGGTGGGCAATTGTGATGAGTAACTGAGGACGATTACCTTGTATTGTAATTATGAATTTTTGAAAAATATATTTTCAAAAATTAATGGCTTACATTTAACACTTTTATCTAATAGAAATAGCAATAGAATGTAATAGAAATAGCAATAGAATGTAATAGAAATAGCTTTACAAGAAATATGAATAAATCTAGAATATCAATAAAGATTTCACTCAAGAGCAAACCGAAAATATATTATCTAAAATACTTTATAACAACATACTATATCAAAAGATAAGCTACATTTACTAATCCTAATACATAAATAAACAACAATATACATCATTTTCTATAATGCTTCATCGAAATCTTGAAGATAATCGAATAGAGAATGCAATTATAAAACTTGAAAACAATATAATTATTCCAAATATCAACAGAAATCTAATGATACAAAATCATCATCATTTATTACTTCTATAAAATTTTTCAAAAAAAGCAAGAACTAAAAGTTATAACTTAAAAAAATAAGATATTTTATTAAAAGAGAAAATACCATGGTCAAATGTTAAAGTTCAGCATAAAAAGTTATATAAATTATTAACTATAAGCAAGAAACAGAAAAAATACGAGAATGCGGCATAGTAAAATAAATTTCGCGTTTTCAATACAGGCAGGATGCTGAGAGAGTAAACTCAAAATTATGCTATAGACGATGCTACTAATGAATTTAAATTTGCTGTTACAGAAACGACCAGACTAAGATAAGTGTTTTATCTTATATTATTATAAGCAGTAACAGCAAGATACTCAATAGAAGATTGCTATAGCCTAGATGAAATCATAAATTGTTTACTTCTGATATTATTAGAATTTGATTATAGTATTGCATCTTGAATAAAAAATAATACAAGGATTATTGCAGAATTATGAAATGATTATAAGGAAAGGGTGAAAGTATGCATTATGATATATCAAACATTAAAATTGAAGATTAAAAAATGAATTGCATTTATGTGTAATCTAGTTATGCTATTTTTATTAAGATAAATGAAATAGAATCAAGAAAGAATAAAAAAGTTGAAGAATAGAATGAGGATTATAAGAGAAAAACAAAGTCTTAGATCATCCCACATATCATAAAATCATGTTTGAATATTTATTACCTTTAAAAAAAATAAGGTATTAAAATAATTAACTCATATTAATCAATCGAATCACCAGTTTTTCCATCGAATTATCACAATTTTCTGTCGAATAAAACAAAATTCTACGTTTT
The DNA here is from genome assembly GCA_006503475.1 of Stentor roeselii. NCBI lineage: Eukaryota > Ciliophora > Heterotrichea > Heterotrichida > Stentoridae > Stentor > Stentor roeselii. The sequence continues at coordinate 38,732 of RSEH01000329.1, forward strand.
ATCAATAAATTATAGCTTTTCTAGTTAAATAGAACAAATTCACTACTTCCTTATAATCTTCCAGCTTTTATTTGAAAATAAGATATTCAATTTTCTTATATCATCATTTATACATGATTCATTTTTTATCCGATACATTATGGAAATCTTTTAATCATCCTAAAGCTTACTTGATATTTTGCAAAAAGGGTATTTGTTTTTTGGTGAATTTGATAATACTTTCTATCAAATGATCCCTATATAAAAAAAAATATTCACTATTAAGAAAATATTTGTTTAGTTGAAGATTTTATTTATTACTTTATTTTAATGAAGGAGTTAGAATAAACTATTAGATGATAATGTGAGTGAAGTTGAATGACATATTTGCATCAACTTTGCAACTAGAGAGAAATTTGTAGTTAGTCATATTTATACAAATTATATAAAGGGTATTAATAAGGAATAATCACGTTTAAGATAATTAAACAAAAAATTTAGCATAAATTTTTATTACTATTCCATTTCAATTATTTAATATCTAATGTGATTAATAAATTTTTTTTACTGAATTAGGTCTACTACATTTGGATGGAATCTCATTTTCTGTCCTATTAAACCTATTATCTTTTATTGGTTCATTAAACTTACCATAGGATTGATTTTTGGGAATTGGTAAATCTTTTCCAATAGGACTCTTATTAGGATACCGATGATAATATGAGTATTTTTCGATTTTATCGTTTGTTTTATTGAATCCTTGATTATGCTTGAATCCTTGATTATGCTTAGCTTGATTATTGAAAATTTTAGTTTCCTCATGTTTTGAATTTATTTCAATCATAGAATCTAATACTTGTTCTTCTTCTTTTTTTTTCATTTCTGTTTTAATTTGTTCTTCTTTGATAAATTTATCCTCATTATTAATAGGGTAGGCCGATTTTCTAAGCTGATATGCTGTACTATTTTCTTTATGAGAAAATAAAGTGTTTGTTAAAGTAATATTAAAATTATTTGGGTTTTGATTATTTTCATTTGGTTTTTTTTTCTTATTTATGATCGGAGATTCGTACGAAAAACCCTGTGAAAAAATGGAATCGATTTTTTCTAGAGATTGAGCATCAACAAAAGAAATATCGATCTTATCGATCATTTCGGTTATCCTATTTATTCCAGATAAATCATCAATTTTTTTTTTGTTTTTTTGAAGGTAGCTGTTAATCTTTCAAGCAATTCCTTTGTCTTTTTCCTGATTCTTTCAATAATTATTAGATTATTGGTATTTATTTTATTTATTATTTCAGTTCTCTTTTTTTCTAACTTTGTATAGGAATCTTTTAATATTTTATCAAACTCGAGTGTATCTATATATAAACTATCATCATCACTATCGCTTCTATTTTCAAAGTGTTGAGCACAGTAACTCATATTCAAGTGTTTTTTATTGAATTTTATTGGACTTTCTGTGCAGGTTCTATTTAAACACTTTGATGTCATTTTTTATAATGTATATTCAAAAAGAATACATTAGTTAATTCTTTAAAATATGGCATAATATAGAATAAATTAAAATTAAAGTAGTTTGAAAATTAAGACTTCATATAAAGAAATGTATCAAGTTTATTAATAATGCTCTCATCTTTCGAATGTAGGGATCTCAATGATAATCTGTCAAAAGAAGAACGAAAGGATTTCAAATAAAGAAAATATCATAAATAACAATTAAAGGAATAAAAACAGTGAAATAAAGATTATAAACTTTTATCCTTATCTATTATAAGGAATTTGAAGGACTTAATAGAAAAACTACTATTTAGATAGAAAATAGAAATATAATTATACCTTATTTATGAATCTTAAGTTTGCGCAAATGCAAAGATTCTAATTTTCACTATCTTTAAAATCATAAATTATAATTTTTATCACTTGAGAATTGCAAGATTAAATGAAAGATAAGGTACTGTGCATGGAGATAAAGAAAATTATGAAATCAATCTAAATTATTCATTCATTTAACTGATTCTTAATTGTAAAATAAGTTTAATTATCTGAACAAGATCCCATTGTTTGCAAAATCAGTTCCTCATACAAATTAAATATTTCCTCTAAATCTTTTATTATATCTTAGAATCCAATCACTCTTAAAAGCCAAATAACTTGAAAGAAATCAATTTCTCTGCCTATTAATCATCTCTAAGCCCTATTTAAGACAAATTTCTTTTAAAATAATTCTAAAAATTTAAAGGCTATTTAAGACAAACTAATTCAATTTAATCATCATCTTTATTCAAAGACTTGACCTCGATGTAGATAAAAAATAAGAATAAGTGTGAATGAGTAAATCAAGGTTAAAGTTTAATACAAATATTATAAAAATGTATGGGAAGGAGTTTTTGAAAAGCTATAGTTGTAGGAATTACTTTTATCGCAAATAATCCATCTTTGTTGAAAGAGCATCATTAAATCGAGTAGAAAACTCTAGTGCTCTAGACCTGTAGAGGACTTAGATCTGGAAAAATTAATGGGTTCATCGAAAGAGGAAAAAAAATCTTGTAGGCGGAATTGGAATATTATAACAAATACTCTTTGAAAAAACTAGGAAAAGCATTAAACTTTTTCACTAGAATCAGAAATGACATGAAGTACGGGAGATAATATGAAGAATAAACGAATTCTCCAAGATTAGACAGAATGAGTGTAGTTCTCCTTCAATAATTATTCATAGACTATAAAAACCTTGATCTTTCTATATTTATGTCCTCTCTAGAGTCACAAACCTCAAAACTTAACCAAATTATCAGAAAATTTCTATTGTCTACATATTATAAAGAATGGAGAAACTACTTTACTGAAAAGGCAGTTGGATATGATTATAGAGGAATTTAAAGAAATAATTAAGTTTTTTTGAGTGTTTTCCTGAGATCTCAGTCATCTTGGAGTTTAAAGTCATTATGCGACTTATAGAAAAGGCCAAGAACTCGTTAAAGTTCTGGAAAACATTGATAAATAAATCTACTAAAATTAAGGGCATCTGAAAATCCTAAAAAACTTCGACCCTGCAACTTTTAGATGGAATTTAAGGTTATCTGAGATAATGCGAAATAATTTTATGAATGACTTGACCTACTATCATCTTGAATTTGTAATTTATGAAATGATTAAGGATAATTTAAATGATTAAGGATCATTTAAAGGATTCTCAGTAAAAATTTTAATGACATTAATAAACTTAATTAGGAAGAAAAATATTTTTTTTTTATTCTGCATAGTGTGGTTGAAAAAAGAATTTCATAAGAATATGTCTTTGATATTGTTGAAGAGTTTTTAAAGTTAAGTAATCATCAAAAATTTATAAGACAAAATTTTGCAGTTTTTAACAGTTCTTAAAAATAATAGCGATAATAAGTAACTGAAAGAGCAAAAGAAATTTTTGAATAAAGGAATCAAATTTAACAATAAAAGAGTAAAAATTATACAGATTAAAGAAATGAAAAAAATTATAAGATAATAAATAGTAAAACCTTAAATATTGATAAGAATATTTAACAACAAATAAAGAGATAAATACTTTGAAAATATTCATAAAATACTAAAAGAAAAGTGCTTATAATATATTGCAAGACTCTAAAATGATGATTATATCAATTTTTTATGAAATAATCAAAAGTTTATGAAATTTTCATAGATCTCAGAGTGATTTTCATTTCTTCAAAGTTTTCAGATGAAAAGGCAGAAAAAAAAATTGAGATATACAAGAAATATCTTTAATGCCTTTTATCAACCAACAGTTGGATTATAATTTAATATAAAAATAGAGTCTATTAAGGAATTCAAATAAAATATGAGATAATATTTCAAATTTAGTTCGATTTTACTGCACTGTTGTTTATTGTTAAAGTTTGCAAGATTATTTGAAAAATGCATATTATCATCATGCTTTTGACAAGGATTATTTATCAATAATTTAGATTGAAAATCATTAAATCCCTAGAAAATTAGGTATTGTAAGTGTTTGAAAATTTATTATTGAATATTTGAGTTATGCATTTTAAATTGAATATAACTTTTAAAATTCAGTGACTAATTAAAGATGAATTTCCATATTATATACATTACAAAGCATCAAATTTGTTTACTAATAAATAATACTAATAGTTTCAAACACATGTTATTTAATAAATCAATTAAAATAATTTATCAAATATTACATCAACTGATATATGGATGATTCTTCATAAGATTTATCATGATCTTCTATTATTATCATTAAAAAAGCAAATAACTCTTAAAACTTTACACCTTTGTCATTTAACCAATACTCTAAAAATGTTCTATAAATTAAAAAGGTTTATTCAAAAGAACTAATACTCAATCTGATTGAAGGATTATATTTAAATTGTGAAATATAATTAGATTTCATAAACATTACAATCTCTGCATGATAATTACTTATTTTCATCCTTGTTCTATAAACCAGACCACAGTCTTGCCAGCTTTAAACTAAATCTGTGAATACAAGATTTTCAGATGCACTTCAAACTATTTAATTAAAAACTTTTAAATCACTTCTCCCCTCATTGGTATTGATATTCGATTAAGCATTTTTATGACAATATTTCTATTATCATACATTCAGGAAGCGAAAATCTTGCATCATTTATTGAATAGCTCTAGACTTGCATATCAGTAGCATGTTTTATCTTCTTTATGCATACTTGAACCAGCTACTCACAATAATTAGGCAACGGCTTTTGGCATTCTTTTATTTTTTGGCTAAGGAATCATTAATTTTGGTATCTATTCGTAAAAAATCCAAACTCTTTCTTTGAAGGCTTAAAACTTACTCTTATACTCAGGAAGCCATCTTATAGTAAAACTATCTTCAAGAGTTTGATATCTCGAAACATTTTCATTAATCTACTTCCATGAATATAGTTGAAACTTAAATATAACAGAGAAGTTGCCTTATGTACAGAAAATATTGAGAACTTGAAATTCTGAACATTTGATAATTACTCTCTTTTCTGCAAGTTATTAGATTTAAATCTTTAAAAGGTATTAGAATGAGGTCAAAATTTAACCTGATATTATATTGCTATTTCTGGTGTTTTCTAAGACATTATCGTGATAGATTTTATAGTATCTACGATTTTTTTATTAAGAGTAAATTTTCTAAACTATCTTCTTTGTTCATAAAAATTTTAAATTATATGGAGAATTTTTCAAGTTCGATAATAATTATAAAGTGATAGTATTTTCCTTCAATAAATTATTAGACTAAATTAAGTTAATTATCTAAATTTATTAATTAATATATCTGATAAATCCTCCATAAAGCTCCTCACAATTAAATCTGAATATTTTAGAGTCATCAACTAAAAAGAATGCATATTTTCCATGATAGCAAGGCTTACTACTAACAATTCCTAAAGATATAGAGCTTGGTTGTTTTTTCCAGATTTTTGTATATCTGTAATTTTCACATTCGTAAACTGAGCTATCATTAATGAAAAAAACTTTGCCTTTATAGAAAATAAGAATATTTTTCTGAGAGATGCTTTCACCGATATTGATTCCACGATATTGATTTTTCCATATGTTATAAAGATTAAGAGATCCTAAGTATCCAGAAATTAAAATTTTTTGAGATAGAAGTAATGTTGAGATGTAGTGCGCTTTTGATGGCAAAGGGTCGATAGAAATCCATTTTAAGTTCCCTAAATCAAAAAATCTTGAGTCAGAAATAGCATTATTGTAATATCCTCCAAAAATATAAATTCTATTATTGAAATACTCACATGAGGATTGCTTAGCAATCACTCCTGAAGGTAAGTCTATAACTGAACAGTTAAATATATTAATTAAATTTGATATACCTTTGTTGTAATGAAAAATATTTTCTCTATTAATTTTACAAATAGAAGAAGAAGAACTATCACCTTTTAATGAATTTATTTCGATATAATTAATGGATTCATTCTGAGGGTTAAATCTATATAATATTTTTGTGCTTTTCTTAAAAAATATCAGCTCATTTTCACCGAAATTATTGCTTTCATCGAAATTAATTTTTAGTATTTTATTTAATAAATCAGATTGTTCATTACAATTTACTTTAAAATCTTCTTCTAAGCTTTTGATTTTAAATGATTTTATTGAATTTGTAATTAAGACTCTAATATCGTTAATCCCATAATTTTCCTTATAATAAAGCTCCCAGGAACGCTTCCAGGAAATCTCTTGGTGAAATAATTCAGAAATTATAATTCTTTGATGCTTTGTGATTTCCTTTATATTTTGAAATAGTAATCTATTCAATTCATTCAAATATTTTATCATTTTATTATAGATCATTATAATATTTTCTGCATTCTTTGAAACCTTTGTTCTTAACTCTATATTTCGGTTAATTATTTGTTTGAGTAAATTGATTGAATCGTTTTTAGATATGTCTTTTATATTTTTATAGATATTCAGTAGTGTGTGTATGCTTGATACATCCTGATTGATATGAATTCCTGCATGCTCTTCACATATATATTCAGACTGCCCCTTACAAAAACAAAACACAATAGGTTTTTTGTCACAAGTTTCAATAAAACATTGAAATTTCATATTTATTAGATCAAATTATTCAATTTCTAATAGAAATTCTATGTGTCTACATTTATTTAAATCATAAAGGAGTTCAGAATCTTTATAAAACACTTTGATTATAATTTTTTGAATCGAATCCATTTACTAATTCTTCAGATTTTCAAATTTTATCAAAATTTTCAGTATGTTTATTTTTGACTCTTTTTCAATTACTTTTCAATCAATTCGCGGTAAAATTAGCTTCATATGTTTTTTAGGTTCTTTCTATTTATTTAAAGAATAGGAAAATGTATTCCCAGGCTACCAACTGTATACTTATGCATAATCACCCTTTAAGTTTGCTCTAGTTACGAGAAGGGATTGATTA